>SRQL01000389.1:0-26320 GCA_018360575.1 Claviceps sp. LM454 group G7
ATCCGTCAAGCCGCGATGCAATCTGTTCTGTTGTTCATTACTGCCTCGTAAGCCGGGCAGCCCTAGATCACGTGGCCCGTTTTTTAATCTGGTTGACAAAACCCATCTGCAACCGCCACCGGGCTTTGCGGACTTTTTAAAAGTGGGGGGCAGTTGGCGATGGGTGCACCATGGCACTTGGCGATTGTCAGTGATCTCAATGTTGGGGGGCGACGCGGCAATAGAGACAGGGCTCTTCTTAGCGGCGGGCGGCCCAAGACATGGTTCCACGTGGGCTTCCATTGGCCGATTCGTTCAGCAGGGCAGGGGATTTTCGGGAATTACGACATCATCTTCAGCGATTGTTGTACAACCACACCACGGCGGGACATGATGCACAAATGTATGTAGGTACATACCTAGGTCATGTACCTACTGCATATTTGATGCAATCGGTGCTGGCTGAGTTCTCTCTAGGAGTGTCAGTGCGGCGAGGCTGAGATTGTACGATTGTGCAACCAAGATTATTCCAAGAATTGGTCGCACTGGTCACAAAACTAACGTATGTATCCAGGATAAGGTCGCACATTGTGAAAAGGATGGGCATACCGACAAATATACGTAACGTAGTTCCAAGGCAAAGACGCTGGAGATGTTACACTCATACCAAATTTCGTAAGAACCCATCAGCACATACAGTACCTCTACATATCACCTTATCCCCGCTCTTGTCCTGCAGGGTAGCGGATCTTTGGATATGAAGCACCGACGAAGGACGCGCGACGGCTAAACACCAACCCTGTGATGCATCCATCTACAGTGACCATCACTCCGTATTTCATTTCCATCGGATCTCTTCGCCCCGTAGCGGTCTGTGTCCTTTTCGGACAGAGGTCGCAATGACCACATTACATCTTGAGGACCGATCACTTCTTACGAGAATGTCCGCTGAAGTGAAAAAGTGATTCAAGCAAAGCCTCAATGAGTCGTTGTGGTAGGCAAGAAACTGACCTCGGCAACGAAGGTGCTCTAAGGGGGTTGAGTGTTGTCAAGTAGAATGAAGGGCACCAAGCCATGCCTGGGTATTCACGTCCGTGGACTATACGTGCCTGCTGTGAAAAAAGAACATGCATGCTTCTTGAGAGGGGACTTGAGGATTCCACACGTCCAAACAAGTACATACGGAGTAACTCAACGCAGAATTGGCCATGTACATACATGTGACATGTCTGCTCAGCCTGCAGGTGACTAGTAAAAGAATAATCACAATGGATGCCACGCAGAAGCAAAGTGAGAACCAAGAGCGCGATTAGGCTATGCGGATACAGAGTAATTGAACCGTCTTCCTGGCGTCTCTTCTCTCGCGGAAATGCCAACTTGATACGGAGTAAGGCTGAAGAACTGTCACGGGCTGCACAGGACAAGCTGTGGGGCTGTGGGTCCAGGGGACCCACTGGAGGAGATAGAGGCGCGACGGGATCGCGCTGTATGTAGTTAGAGTTTTCTTCTTTCTTCTCTATCTTTCTTATTCTCAGTTAATGCATTCGAATAGATAGCGTTTCGGCCTATCCAAATTCTTGTGCTGTGACATAATAAGAAAGATCGCCCAACCCATTTATTTCAGTCGGGGACGACCTTTAAAAATCCCACTGGGAAATTTTTTTCCCCCTTTTTTTGTCTTTTTTTTTTCGACGGGAACTGCGATGAAGCTTTCCTAACGACACAAAATTTGGAACATAATGTCAAGGTCAACATCCGCCATGGCGGGGGCTTTTCCCCTGATACAGGAGAGCAGCTCGATGGAGTATACCACGAACGAAGACAAGATCTTTTACTGGCCAGGACCGCCGATACTTGGTGAAATGGTGGCGGACGACCTGGTAGTCGTGCGACCAGGGCGAGCCCCCCCGAAGAACGAGAAAAATGGCTGCCGGAACCGGGAAAGAAGTACACCACCCGCGACGTTCGGCTCCTTCAGAGCAGGCCCCGGGAATGGAACCCAGCCGCCAGCGGAGGAGGAGCTGTCTCGCCGACTTACAGAATGTGACGGCTGGCCGGACATGGTTCCAGAGGAGGACGAGCGGGCATGGATCGAAGTCCCAGCGTGCGACAAATCGACCGAATGGACCCCGGACGTGTTCCGTACTCACATGATCGAGGCCGCGCGCCAGAGAGAGGTGGCCCTAGGTTTCGTATCCGACCTGCTGGCCACCGTGTCCATGCAGAACGGCCACATCGAAGCCATGGCCAAACACACGAACAAAATAACGAAACACAGCGAGACGGTTTGTCAGGATCTGCTCGATCAGGTTCGGGTTCTGACCGACAAAGCTCGCTACGGGAGACAGCCAGGAGGCGAACGAGGACGACGAGTTCCGGGTGCTCAAGGACCAGTTCACTCAGAACTTGGAGAACCTGAGGAGGGTGAAGAGCGAGAGGGATCGACTGAGACATGGAAAACCATATTCTACCGTAAGCTACCGAAGCAGTGACAGAAGACGCTGGCCGACAACCACGCGCCCTCCTCCTTCCGTTTGTGATATTCGGGTGAGAACGTGCGTCCTCCCACAATCGATTCGGCTCTCTGGCTGTGTCCGGGATTTGGCTTGCCCTTCTTCGCCGCTTGGGAATCTGTTCCCTTCCCCGTCGTATGTACGGCCCAATTGCCGTTTGACAAGCTATACTGTCGGTTCGCGCTCCGCATGAGATCCTCCACAGTGCAAGCTTCGTTCGCGTGGTTGTCGGCCAGCGTCTTCTGCCACTGCTTCGGTAGCTTACGGTAGAATATGGTTTTCCATGTCTCACGAGGTTCCCCGGATGTCTGGGCCAAGCTATAGAACGCTGATCGGAACGCCGCGAATCCTTCGTTCGTCAGCTGCAGTTCTTGCAGTTTCTCGCGGGCCGCGCTCTTTTCGTCCGGGTCAATGTAATAGAGGCGCGACGGGATCGCGCTGTAGTCAGAGTTTTCTTCTTTCTTCTCTATCTTTCTTATTCTCAGTTAATACATTCGAATAGATAGCGTTTCGGCCTATCCAAATTCTTGTGCTGTGACAAGAACTTTTTGATGCCGGGTGGGAAGTCAACGGGGTACATACATGCATTAGGTACCTATTTAGGCACAGCATGTACCTACCTAGCTCACCGTGCTGGAGCTGAGTGCATATGCATAATGCTGCTGCATAGACAGGTACACACAATGTACTTCCTGGATACCTACAGGCTACAAGCAGCGCGCGAGAACTCTCTTCACCCATAGGTACTTTTCTTGATTTCGGGATAATGGCCGGGTTTTCCACTTTTTGATCTCATCGGCTGATATGCGCACCAAGTACTTGACTTAGTCAAGGTGTCGAGTAGCTTTCGACACAGACTAGGTATGTAAACCGATTCATCGACTCAGGAGTCAGGACTGTGGGAGCCATGTCTAAAGGGTGTACAATGTCTGCGATTCTGTGTTCATGCTGTGACTCGGGAATCGTACTTGACGGCCTTAACTGTGGTAATGTACGTACGTCCAGGAGGTCGATTTGACTGATTGAATGAGGGTTCCTATCCTCTCCATTACCTTCATCTGAAATGCTTTACACGTTGACGAGGCTGCTTGATACTGGAAGAGCCTGCGAAAAGTAACAAAGGAGACTGCATGCGCCGTTGCGCCGTACTTGACTTGGATAAACGGCCCGGGCTATTTCGATCATCAGGAACATGGATATCTCTCCCTGACTGCAGCACAGATGTATATAGAGTACGCCCGAGATTGCTTTACTTACTAGACCATGAACACGAAATCGCACGTGCCGTTCTTCACTTAATCTGTGTGATGTGTCTGGTTGTTTCAGAACGATGACATTGCGGAACTCAACAACATCCTGAATCTAAATTACCCACCAGTGGATGGTTACTTTGATCCTTGGGCCCGTCTACCCGGTTCTTGGCCTGGAGAGAATGCTACCTTTGACAAGGCCCTCATGAGATGACCACTGATACTCCAGAATGCTTCTATTTCCGGCATCATGCATAATGCCCGCAGGACGCATCCAACTCAACCACAGCAAACGCCCAGAATGCATCTAATTACTCAATCCATGGGGAGTACATCAGGCACAAGTCGCCCAAAACGCATCTATTTCATCCAAAATTCTCCCAGGATGCGTCATCACAAAGTCATGCCGCCCCGGCACCACCCTCCACACCACATGCTCCTTCCCCCCCGCCAGTGGCAGCCCTTGCTCCCGATACTCGAGCTCGCGAATCAGCTCATCAGCCTCTGCAAAAATCATCGCCGTCGTGCCAGCCTTCCGCCTCGCCAAACCCCTCCACTGCTCGTGCTGCTCCATCAGCGGCGCGTACCGGATACACGACATGAAGGCCGGCACGAAGCCCTCGTGGTAACGCACCATCCAGCGTACGTACTCTAGGACGCCCTTCTCCAGGGGCACTGCCTCCTCGCCGGGAGCCTTGGTATCTACCTCAGCGACGGCCATAACCGTCGCAGCCTGCGCAGCCTGGACAGCCCGCGCAGCGATAGGCCTCTGGAGCCGGCGCCCTGTCAGGACAGCCAGGATCCGCTCCGGGACGAAGCCACTCGCAAAGACGAAGCGGTTCAGTCGTCCAAAGGAGGATGCGTCGATGAGGCCCGCCGGCGCGAGGAGGACCAGCGAGGCAACCATATGAGGGAAGGCATTGGCAAATGGCACGGCGATGCCGCCTCCCAGGGAGTACCCAACGAGGTGGAAAGCCTGTGTGCCCGTCCAGGGGAGAGGGGAGGAAGCGAGCGCGAGGAGAATCTGGGAAGTGTAGAGGCGGGTATCGTGGGGGAGATCACCGACGCCGTCTGAGAAGCCGCGGCCGAAGAGGTCCTTGAGTGTTTTACGTGATGACTTAGCTTGACTGTCTGCAAGTGATGTGATTGTGATGATGACAGAAGAAGGAACCACACGACGATCACAGGGAAATAGGAAAAGGGAAATAGAGAAAGTGAAATAGAGAAAGGGAAATAGGAAAAGGGAAATAGGAAAAGAGAAATAGGAAAAGAGAAAAGCACATGTATGTTACGTGCCTGCAGAGAGATACGCACACTCATCCAACACCACCAACTCTAATTCTCAAGGAAAAAACAATGCTTCCAAGACCACACATAAAAGAAGAGCAAACGAGTCATTAAAAAGAGTATATATAAGATAAAAACAGCACTTACAAACAACATAACCCTACACCCCCTCTCCACCATCCCATGCGCCAGGTGCATCAGCGTCACACAGCTCGTACTTATCCCATGAACAAGCAGAACCTTCCGCCCATCTCGCGGGCCAAACTCATACACCCGGATACAGCCATACTAAACCAACACCACACCGAATTAGTCTTGTCTGCCCTCTTCTTCTCCTTCGTCGAGTTTCTTTTTGTGCTGTGCAAACTCTCTTGTCTCTGTCCCTGGACCCTCCTTCTGTCGCTATTTCCCTCAATCACACAGCAATTTTATACAAAAACTCTTCCGTTGGTTATCCCGGATAGATAGGTAGGTTATTATACAAGAGAACATCCCACATACCGGCGTATCTACATCCCTCCCCCCCGGAAACGTCTCCGGCCCATAGACCAGTCCCTCTGCGCTGCAGTCTCCGCGGCCTATCTTCCCAAGGGGACTCTTTAGAACGGCGCGCCGGGGCGGCCATAGTACAGCCCTGGCGAGGACGGTGAGAGATACTGTGAGGGCGGTGGTGGTGACGAGGAGGGGGACTGGCCAGGAGGGGCTGGTGGTGTCCATTGGGGTTAGGCCCCGGGGGTGAGGGCCTTGACGTGAAAAGTAACGTGGAGGGGGTTATCGAAGGAGACTAGTTCCTAAAATAGTTGTGTGTATGTAGTGACTCTATAGAGAAGGAAGTGTGATGAGATGGTGGTGGGTGAGTTTGAGTTGAGGGGGCAAGTTGAAGTAATAATGTATAAGGTAGGTATGTCAGGGACATCGATTGGCAAGCCTTGATGAGGTCGTACGACGTAAAAGGTACCTAAGGTCTCCTAATTTAGGTACCTGTAAGGTCCGTAAGGAGCACTGAGCGGAGACCGAAGGTGGAGACCAAAGAAGGCCTCAGGCACAAACGCGCTGGGAGCGAAGGTTCCATTAACACAATGGCCTCGGCCGCGAGGATGATGGTATAGAGGCCAGAGATCAAGGCATTCAAGCATACTCCGTATGACCCCTACCTTTGACATCTTGCCCTCAGCCCTCACTCTGTTGTGAACTCCCAAGCCTTGACAAGCCTTGACAGTAATGTACATAGGTAGGTACGCCCAACTGTACTTATCAAGGTAAGTGGCCTGTATGAAGGTACATACCTACCGGTACCTCCCGGGGCCCCCGCAGTGAAACTGTGAAATGCTTGGGACTCACAGGTGCATTGAATTCAACCTCTGTTGACTTCATGCAGACGGCATCCCATCTCAGCCGAGAAGCCACGAGAATTCAACGGCATGCCGACATCCACTACATCTACGCTCACGTACTCGAGTACTTGGCTTCGTCCAAGACTTTTTGTCAGGTCATCTTGAGTCCTTTTTGGCGGGAAATTCCGACTTTTCTCCCAGACTACGGAGTACCGCCTCATACACACCTACCTACTGCATTGTCCGCCCTGCTGCATTGCCGCATTGTCCGGGACTACCTGATCTTGGCTAATCCGTTACATACCTATTCGTCACCTCGGCATTATTCACAATTTTCAGTCGCATCTTGTCGTGCTGGGCAAGTCGAGGGCGGCTGTGAGGCCACGCAGAGCGGCGAGATGGACAATGTCAAAGATGCCGCCGCTTCATTGAAGGCTCTGGCGACATCTGGCCACAAATATCGAGCAGTTCCCCATGCCTAGGCAGAACAGATCGTCTACAGCATCGCCATCTCAACAAACCTTCTCCCCGCCGGCTAAGATTCCGAGCGATTTCACTGACCATCATGCTGTTTGCTGCGTTTCTACTCCTTCTTGGCATCGCCTTTGCGTAAGTTCCTTTCCAACTGCCTATTTGGTCGTATTCTAGCTTGTATCCTGTTCTCCCCGCGCCTTGGATTCTGGCACGTTGATATGATTATTTTGTATCACATCAAGTCATAGCTAACATGAGGGTTTTCATATTGGTTTCTCGAATAGGCAACAGCTCGGCGATGCCCAATCATGCGTCAATACCGCCACCTGCAGCTCGGATCCGACCAAGTTTTGGGGTCAGTATACGCCCTACTCCGCCGCTCTGCCTACCTTCGTCGATTCCGAAGTGCCGCGGGGTTGTAGGGTGACTTTTGCCTCTGTTTTATCTCGCCATGGCTCTCACTACCCCACCACGCCAAAATCCCATGAGTACCATAAGCTAGTTGAGCGAATTAGGAGGAACGTCCGAACATATGGCAGAGGTTACGGATGGATTAGGAACTTCGAATATCCGCTCGGTGAAAATGATCTCACCTTAAGCGGCAAGAATGAGCTCTTTCAGTCGGGCGTGCAGTTTTTCAAGCGCTATAATAACCTTGGCCGAAGGACTGTCGGCCCCTTTGTTCGGACCTCTGGATCCGACAGGGTGGTCAAGTCAGCGGAGCTATTCGTTCGCGGGTTTTCCTCAGCCAAGGGCAACGATCACCGCCAGCACGTGGGTAGACTGCTCATCATTCCCGAAGACAAGGGTGTCAAAAACCCGCTGCACCATGGAAACTGCGGGGCATTCGAAGATGGACTTCATTCCGAGACTCTTTATAAGCCAAGCAACGCTTGGCTGAAGATGTGGGCTACTCCGGTCATGAACCGTCTCAACAAGAAAATGCCGGGTGCCAACCTCACTCTCGAGGAGACTGTTTACATGATGGACCTGTGTCCGTTCAACACAGTGGCATCGAGGCAGAAGGTGCCATCCTCTTTCTGCAGACTGTTTTCCAAGCAAGAATGGCAGTCTTACAGCTATTACCAATCCCTGCGCAAATGGCACACATATGGACCTGGCAATCCCATGGCGTCCACTCAAGGTGTGGGATACGTCAACGAGCTCATCGCCCGTCTGACTAAGACCCCAGTAAAGGACAACACCACGACAGACGCGGACCTGGATAGCAACCCGGCCACCTTCCCATTGGGCCGAAGCCTGTACGCCGACTTCACCCACGACAACACCCTAATGGCTGTTTACAGCGCCCTTGGTCTATGGACCAACGACACCGTTCTCCCCACCAACCATGTCGTCCCTGCTAAGGAGGCAAACGGTTATTCCGCATCATGGACTGTTCCCTTCGCTGCGCGAATGTACGTGGAGAAGATGGACTGCAGGGATGGTCAGAAAGATCTCGTCCGAGTGCTTGTCAATCACAGAGTGGTTGTGCCCAAGGGATGCAAGGCCGATATCTTTGGACGATGCAAGTTGGCGGACTTTGTTGACGGCTTACAGTTTGCGAAGGAGGGCGGCCACTGGGACAAGTGCTAGCCGGTACCCACGATCCACGACGTGGTCCACGATGAAGGGCAGGATTCTCTTAAGACTGCAATTGTTATTATTGTCATCGCGAAACTGAAGATGCCCGGTTCCGGCAGTTGTGGCCGTGCGGCTGCATAGCTGGAATTCTCTTACATAAAGAACTGACCTAAATACACTCTTTTGCATCATCTTACACAACAGAGTCGCGAAAAGTGGCGGCTGTTATAACATGTTGCATGTCCTCCCTCTTTCTAGATTGTGGATGCGAGAGTTGCCACATCATTTGCCGAATTGGGTCGGTAAATAGTAAAACGAGAAAGCCATTATTCCTTTTACAATGCGAGTGAATTGGAAGGAGAGTGGAAGTTGCGGAATCCGAGAGTTCTGCTCTTAGTTGTGCAGCCTCGTGAGCTGGACTTCTACTCCAGGACCGCGCGCCTATCCGTGTTAACTTGAGACGGATAGATAGGGTTCGTCTGTGTGCCCTGCCCGTCTCTGTGGCGATCTGTATTGCAAACAAATACAAAGACATGTTCCGAGAGTGGAAATCAAAGTAGATGTGAATTCGGGCTGAAATATTATTTCTGTGAGTACCTTTCCAGCTACGTTCTACTTGAGAAACATATCTTTGTATTGGCACTTTCAGACCATGTGGTCGGTCGAGCCGTAGCCGAAGCATCTAGGCGTGTCATCGGATGTGTTACTGCCTCGTCGCTTCGCTCGAGAGGCTCCTTAGCGTCGTCGGGCATGCAGATTTCGGACAGGGGCTGCATCTTACAATGATGATTTTGTACGTCATGTAGCATCGACGAGCGCGGCCTAGTGATCCATCACATCATACATGCAGAGAGATGGTGCCTGCAGAGTGCCTGCAGAGACAGCTTAGTGTACCTATGCGATGTGATGCAGGAAATTCAGGTGTGAGGAGACCATTCATTGGACATGTGCGTCCTCTAGTCTGCATTGATGAGTTCAGAGTTCTTTAGTCGATAGCCACGGAACGAGGTTACCGCATCTAGCTACTGTAGGAACGAGTTAGGAAAAGAAAGACCCCGTTCGAGATGCCGGCCTCTACGCCCTGAGAGCACCGCTAGGACGTCATTCTCCTGTCTTCCCCGGAGCATATTCTGGGGATCTGCATGTACATCTGCGTCATCCGTCAGAACTGTACACTGCACACGCGCTGATACGCCAACCGGCTCGTTGCATCTGGCTCAAGCCGTCAAATAGCGGCAAAACCTGTAAAGCGGCAGATACACCCACGGTGCTCATGTCGTTCCTAAACTATTAAGCCTCGAGGTATTCCGGCAACCACCCATCAAGAGCATCTCCAGAATCCAGCCATCCATCCATCCAAACCTCAGCCCAGCCCAACCGCCCACGCCGCATTCCCCAGCTGTTTGATCAAGCGCATCAAATTCTCCACAATCGACGGCATCCCCTCCGACGCCTGTGCAAAGTTCACCCGCAGCGTATCCTCCGCAATACTCATACACGCATGCGGATCATGCAGCGACGCCTCCTGAGTACGTCCCCGAACCAGAGGCCCCTTGATCAACGGCCTTCCCTGCTCAAGACCAATAAAGCGTTGTATGGCAATCGAGTCCGCGCTATCGAGGTACACCGGCTCCACAGCCCACTGCGAGGATACATACTGCCTCCGGTTCGCCCTCATCACGACTCCGTACGTCCATAGCGTAATGGACGCGTGATGGACCGCCACCGCGTAAAAATCCTTGAGATGGCTCGGGGGGAAGAGCCCCGCGTATCGGAGCACTTGGGATGCGCACCACACGGCCGACCGGGCCTCGCTCGTTGTGATCCATTGCTGCAGAACGGGATATACCCGCCGGGCCTGGTCCTCGCCCTCCTTTCCTAGAAAGAGCCGTAGGTCATCGATGGAGACGTGTAGGTTCATCATGAGGAGGTTGAGGAGGAGGTGCTCCCGTGGGGACATGTCCTGCCAGTTCGCGGCAATGAGGTGGAAACTCTGCAGGTCCTTGACTAGCTCCTGGTGGCGGGAGATCAGGAGCGAATTGGGGTCGCCGCCGAGACTGTTCGCGTAAGAACGGGACTTGTGCACTGAGCTGAGCTGGCTATATTCCAGGATCAAGGCCCAATACCCGTGGAGGAAGATGGAAATGGAAAACTGGGTGTCAAGACGTGCATGATTCTCAGTCAGGAGATGCACGTCGTGGAACAAATCACCAATCGATGGGGGTCGCTTCGTATGGCCGGCCATTCGTTCGAGGTACTGTGCTTTCCATTCCTCGGCTGTGTGGGCGAACCACAGCTCGCGCGCCTCTGGCAGGGGCAAGGTTAGCTCGGCATAGGACAAGCAGGGATTTGTCAGTGTTGTCATTGATGCTTGCGCTTCACGCAGATAGCAATAAAAGACTAGCCTTCATCATTTTCCATGTTAGTTCTTGGGGTTTGCTTTTTCGCTGAGTGTTTCTTGAGTGGCACTTTAACGCACCGTTTCCATTGCTCACGCTCTATCCAAGTCCTCCACTTCTCCTGTAGCACGTCGCCTTCATCAGACGTGTCTACGTTCAGAGTCGGGTAGCTGACTCTCTGAAACTTGCCGCGGTAACGCATCATCTGCCAAGCTGGTCAGTGGGTTGGGGTTGCCCTTATTCCGATTCTAGGAATTGATAAATTGTTCAAAATACAGGAGCTCAACCCACAGTGATAGGGATGACGAGGTGGCACTCTGCGATTTCCATTCTGCGACGGTTGCCACTCCATAAGCCAAGGTCTTGCACCAGTATGAGTGCTTGCACTAGACTCCCGTTTTGAATGGCGGTATTATTCTCTTCAAACTGCAGACCATGATCAGTTTAGCTCAACAGTAATAACGGTATAGCACAGTGCAGGTCAACAACGACGATGAAATGACGTACTCGAGCCGGTATAGCGACTCCTATCCAACAACGATTAGTTGGGTAAGCTCCTTAGATTACAGTACCGTCTCCGAATGACCAAAGGTGCAAAAGGCGCGAGACTTACGAACTGCTTCCAAGACAGCCATGCCAAACTTGCGCAACGCTGAAATGGGAATCATGGCGCCTCCATGAGCTGCCGCCACGGCGATCCAGTCAGGCTGCTGTTCGTTCAGCTTAAACGTAGGGAAGTGTATCCACGAGTCTACTCGACAGGCATGAGCAGCCAGAAACATGTGTGCCAAGGTGTCCAGCACATCTACCGTAGGAAACGACGAGGCGACTCGGTTGGCCATCGAAGTTTCACGACACTGAGATAGCAGAATGGACATGACTCGGTCTCGGCTTCGCTGTTCCAGCTTCTCAACAGTCACCCTCTCCAACCGATCTCGGCTTGTCTGGAACTGTGCACTAGACGTCTCGCTGGAAGGCACGGCACAGTAGCCCTGTTCTTTGTATCCACTATCATCAGACTGGGGATCCCATCGCCACGGTGACCCGGTCCATACTTTGACGAGATCTTTTCTCATCTGGTTCATGTCCACTGGGTTTTCGGCATGGTACGTAAGTTGCTCCACGGGCATTGGTTCAGACACGACGCTGTCAAGGTTCCAGTTGTACAAAACGCCATAATCTGCGTCCGTCAATTCAAGATTCGCATTGTCGCAAAAGTCGAGCACGGGCATTCCCAAAGAGCCAGCAGCCTTGTTCGGTTCGATGGGCTGCTCGTACAGCACATCCCGCAGGAAGTCATAGAAAGGCGAGTTGTTCAAATACGTAAGCCCGTTGGAAGACTCAAATGCGATTGGTGCCAGTGCATCATTCTGAACTGCTGGAGAAAGATGAGTCGGGAGGCCAAACGGGCACGTAAATTGAGACAACGTGAAGAAACAGGAGCCCCTCCAACTTACACTGATCCTGGGCTGTTCGCGGCGTCGGTACTTGAACTTCCTCCGGCCTATGCGGGCTGGCTTCTGAGTAAGGGGTATTTTTCATGGTCGCGGTATGAGCATCCGCCATGGAAGTAGAGGTACTGTGGACCGAGTGCGCCTGACCATGAGATGTCGGAGATGGCATCTTTGTCGAATCGCTTCCATGTATGCCAGAAAAAGAAGAACCGACTTCTTGGGCCGGCACATTAATATTAGCTGGGACGTGTCCTGGGTGCAAATTCGGAAAGCCCACTTCCGAGGTCACGCAACTGAGTTTTCGGGTGATGCACCGCTGGCAAGGTTTCGAGTCGTCACACTTGACTCTGGCCGCCGCGCATGGCCGACAGGCATGAGAGACACGACCAGCGGCAGACGAGGCATTCGTGCGTCGCTTCTTGTTGGGCGAGTCGTTGCTATGGTTCACGACATGACGACGAAGAAGGTCCTTGCGAGCAAACGACTTTTGACAGATCTCGCAGGAGAATCGGCGCCCGAGAGTATGGGTCTGAACGTGTCGTACAAGATGCTTTGGCCGAGAGTACGAGCGTCCGCAGTCCCGGCAAGAATACAGATTACCGCTGCCATTGTTTTCGCCAACAGACGGAGTTGATATGGAGGCTATCGCCGTATTCGCCACAGTCGTCGTGGGGGTGTGCGCATGTAACGACTCTGCATCGATATCAGATGTATCGCGCGAAAGAACCGATGCGCTGGACCCAGCGGCGGCAGTGAGGCCAAGATTTTGCTGCGAGGACGACTCGCTTAAACTGCCTCGATGATTCTCTTGATGTAGCAGTGTTGGCCAATCTGTTGGTGGAGGAGGTAGTTCAACGTCGGAGGGGCGGGAAGGTCCAAGGATCTGTGACAAGGATGGACCAGTCATTTCGCAGACATTGAACGGCTGACGCGCCTAATATTCCCCGCGTCTGCTGAGACGCGGCAACAAGACGGCCACGGATTCGAAAATTGCGCAAAATCGTGACAAAATCAGGCCAGAAACCAGATTTGACTTTCGAGCGCCCAATTCAGGAGTTGTGCTACCAAATGCTGTGAGACTTTGGCGCCGCGAGAACGAGTATGTACGCTGCGAGTACTCGACCGACGTATCCACTTGAGAAGGCTTGGCGAGTTTCAGACAACGGCGTGGCAAAGCAAGAATCGATTCAGAAACAGAGAGTGAAGCAAAAAAGGCGGTTGGAATGAGTTTGGGAGTCAAGTTCTGTCGGGACGAATCTGTCCCCGGCCACTGGAATGCTATTGCTACGACGGGATGCGGCAGCGGCAGCCTAATGGGGACAAGCCCCAAAATTGCATGGATTTGATAAGTTGTCTGCTCCTCAGCCTCCAGGTTGTCGATTCTATGTACATACTCCGTACATAGCAGGTGTCATGGTTCCAGGCTTTGCTTATTGCGTTGAGCAACTACGGAGTATAGTCTCACCAGTGGATTCGAGTCTGTCCAGAGATGGAAGCTGGGCTATGGAATCACGAACCTAGCAGCGCGAGGGGCACAAGGTTGCCACCGTGTAATTGATGAATCTGACGATGCTTCACCGACTGGATTGACGTAGCCGTAGGCTTGTATCTCTACGGAGTAGCCGGGCCCAAATTCCAATGTCTCTGGGTGAGCTTTCATCTCCTGTCAGCGATGACGTTTTTTGCCGGCAAATGCCGCTTTACAGAGGCAATTCGAAAGACGAAGATATGTACCCACGGGCCACGGGCCACTGCTGTGCATCAGTCCCGTTCTAGCACCAGATTAGCTCAATTGACAATATCCTCCGGCCAGGCATTTAATTTGATAATGCAGGACAAGGGCTCTATTTCCATGCATGCGGGGGTTGATGGTGACTGTGGATTGGTGCATTGGAGGCTGGAGCGCGGCGGCAAAGAGTACAGTCGCCCTTCGTCGGTCAATTGGTATCGACATCGAGCGAGGGAATTGATCATTGGAGCTGTTGAGCATCGGGTTGCTGGCTGTGTTAACGTATCTCTTCCACTTGACTACGTGACTGCCGGCTGACAACTTTCCGCAAACATTGGTGAGAAGTACCTACATTCATGATACATAATGCAATATGATGGAGTACCTAAGATGCTTCGACATTTGGTGCCGGTCTGGTCCGACGATGGAACCCCTCTTTGGTGCGGTCTCGTCCCAAGCCACCACCTCGAAGCGAGGTAGGTATGTACATACATACATACGTAGGTAATCGTCGTAAATTAGTTCAGCTTTACTGATGAGCTGCATACGGAGGATGTACGTAACAGCTATACCATAGGTACGGAGTAGTTATGGAAATCTGCAAGTTTCATCGGACGATACATTGTACATACATACGGAGTAAGTAAGTAGCCGATTAGGGCCAACGGCGATCAAGTGACCGAACAAGGCAATCAGTGAAGCTCAGATAAGGACGGCGTTCCAGCGGTCTCCAGCGGCACCGCAGTGAATGACATGCACTGACGCAAGGGTGATGGCTCCCAATGTGGCCAGAACTTAGGTCTCGTCCCCCGCAGACCGCTTTCTCTGTTCAGTGTTGGCTGCGTCCATCCCAGCTCTGTTGCCAACTGCTTCAATCGCGCCACTCGATCAATCATAATCCTAGACTCCTCACGGTAGTCCAACTCCGTACTTGCACACGTTTTCTATTAAAACATGACACGGAGCGACACTCATTGCAAGGCGTGGCTGACGAAAACTCAGACCCTGCGTTTCCAGCAACAGTAGACCGAGCTTCTGTGCGGCGACGTGCTGTTATCCGTCTCGACGACGATCCGTTCTCCCACCCGGACTTTCGCCCCGTTGCTGCAGCAGACGCTCGTCTCCTTTCGTGACGTGCTCTGATGTTGAAGCATGTCAAGTCCTCAAGATGGGCCAAGCCCTGTCCATCGTGATGACGCGAGCGAGCGAGGTAACACTGTGGCAAGACCGGCGTCTGTAGCCTCCAGCAGCATAGCTCCGGCGGCCGACGATGCGGACTCGGACACCGGCCGCCAAACGGACGATATAGATTCCAACAATTCGGTGCCCGAGACGACACGTACCGGAGAACAAGAATCCGATGCCCCTTCGCCTTTGATGGCAGAGCGACGCAGCCCATCACGATCCTCGACAGACGGTGACCAAAGCAGAGTCATGCCGGAAATGACGTCGCCAACCTTATCGCCAGTAAACGTCGACAATAGTGTGACCGTAGAAGGCAACACTGAAAATAACGAGCCTCCCACTTCACCACATACTCCTGTTTCGCCTGCTGCTCCCGTCGCACAAGTTCCGCAGCCTGTCCCCCAGACAAATAACACACAGAGCTCCCGTATTGGCTGGCCAGGCACCAGAGAACGCTCTTCGACGGCGTATTCTCGTGTGCGAAGTAGACTTGACCGACAGGACGAATTTTATGAAACAGGTTCGCCACTGTATGCTCCAAGTACTCATGCTTCTCGGTCATCTACAGGGCGACGAACGTCACAGGACTCCCATGGTGCTCGTTCAAGGCGTGGAGTGACGGCTGCGCATGAAGTTGCACCCCCGAGGTGGCAACCAGACGCGGAAGTGACATACTGTCCCATCTGCCGCGCGCAGTTCAGTTTCTTTATTAGAAAGCACCACTGCAGGTACGTGGCACACCTGCTGTAGCGAAACCTTGAAGATTTTGACAAATTGCTGACGCCGAGAACAGGAAATGCGGTCGTGTAGTGTGCGCCGCTTGCTCTCCTCATCGAATCATTATTCCTCATCAGTACATCGTACGAGCGCCAGGATCTGAAATCGTTGCGCCACCGAGCCCTGGATACTTTGGATCAAACAATTTGTCCGGCGGCGAGCGTGTGCGCCTTTGTAACCCCTGTGTACCCGATCCAAACACAGCGCCACCTCAGAGTCCGTCATCATCCATAGGACCGAATCTACCATCGCATCACCGATCTCGCAGCAGTCTGGCTGGTTTACAAGGCGCAACTCATCCATCGAACAGATATGGAACTGTCTTTACTGGGATGGATGACGCCGATACTATGCTGCGACTCTCTTCGAGAGCAAGGAGCATCACCCTGGCAAGCGACTTCAAATTCACGAGACAGCAAGACTTGCATTACTGACCTACCTGTATAGGATCCCGCGGCCCAAAGCTCAGTGTCAAACGTTACTGCTGCGCATCACATGAGTGCTCCCGACGCGGACGACCGCGAGGCGTTCCACCGACTGCTCCGCCGATTCCACGAAGTCAGGCCTGTATCATCGTCTCGAGCCCGACACGCCTCGATAGGCTATGACAGCTCCGCCTCCTCTTCTCGACAACGCGCCCTGCCGCTGCCGCCGCCGCCGCCCCATATTGCCGAGGAAGACGAATGTCCCGTATGCCACTGTGAGCTACCAGCTCGGTCTCTGCCGGATTTCGAAACCCTCCGCGAAACCCATATCAATGCTTGTGTTCAGTCTCACAGCACATACGGAAGCCCTCGTCGACGACACGGCGAAGAAAGTGCGCCGGCACCGCGGAGGTCGGGCATGCACGTCTATCCGGCCACGGAGAAGGACTGTGTCGACGACGCGGAATGCACGATATGCTTGGAGGAATTTGTTGTGGGGGTTCCGATGGCGAGGCTGGAATGCCTTTGCCGGTTTCACAGGTCCTGCATTTCGGCCTGGTTTGTGAATCATCCTGGCCGGTGTCCGGTGCATCAGCATGATGGGTTTGGGTTTTAGGAGTTGGGTTGTGGAGGAGAACATCATGATTCACCACTCTTTACGCTTCTTCTTTTTTTACTTGGAATACAGGCGATGTTGGGCAAGCGTGCGCATTCGACTCTCCTCGGCTTCTTTCTGGATGCAAAGTTTTGGGAATGGATACGGTGGCTGATAGTGCAGGAATGAAGGCCTATGTTCGTCTGGATTATCTAGGAGGAGGTTCCTTGGGCTTTAGGTGTTTTCATGACTTGTGAGGAAAGCACTACTTGGTATTCCGCGCTGGGCTTTCTTGATGGGCAATCTCTTTTTCTTCGAGGAATACATACTTGTATCGTGGAGAAGGCCTCAGGTAAGACAAGACAGGCGAATCGACTTGATTTTGATGAACAGCATCGACCTGACTTGGCTGGAGATGGCTATATCCCCGCAGTGATCACGGAGTCAAGCATGGGATATTATGTATCGTGATTCGTGAAGCACCACGTGGGTTAGCCGAGGCCCGGATCATGCATGCCCTGCCATTTGTCGCTTCGCTCATCTATCGTCTGGTCCAGGTCTCTTCGCAGACAGAAAAAAAAAGTGCCTCAAAAAAAAAAGTGCAACGGCCATCATGCTACGTCATTCCGAAACTTATCGCATGCTTGTTCTTTTGGGGACGATGGCGATGCAATTGCCAGGTAAATCTGCCATCGCGCAACTCCACAAGGGACCCCTGGGCCAATAATCTGCCAAATCGTCAGGTCGGCCAGGAACTACGCATGACGGAGGAGCCATGCCGCATGGGTCGAGCCCTGGGATTTGAGGGAACAAAGCTTGTCGATTTCAGCAGGACCGGGGTGTGACGAGACTCGAGAGTCGAGAGAAAGTGGGCGGGGACCTGGTCTGTGTGTGTCATTGTCAATTGTTGGTGTCATTGATGTTATCGTGGGCGGCCTCTGTTCGCGTTGGTGGTACATACATACATACGTGGTGGTGGGTGTTGTAAGACGAAGTGACCGTGATGAAACTTGAGACCGAAAGCGGGAGAGTCTCTGTAGGTACATACCTACTCTATAACTCTTAAGACTTACGGAGTACACAATGTCGAGTTTGTAAATTCGTTATTGATGTTTTAGGTTAGGTAGGCCGTTTGCCTCTGCTCCGTGGACCGTCGACGGCTGTTCTCAGCTGATGGCGGTTCCGGGAGGCTGGCGAAGTGGCTGGCGCTTAGCCACAGTTGTAACCCGCAAATAATTAACTTGCCAGCCTCCCCAAGCGCAGGGGTCGGAATCTGGCGTGCATCCTCAAAGCTCCACGCAGCTCCTCATCGCAATAAGCCCAGCTGGCACCGGCCACTTGGCTTTGTCTTTTGGTCTTGCTATAACCATAATCAGAAAGGCTATCATTCTCCATCTTTGTTGTCCATCGTCTTTGAGAAGTCAATTCGATTTCTGAGTCTCGTGATTGGCAGAGCCCGACGCAAGGGTGCGGCACTTCGCATCGTCCAAGATCCCAGCTCAGCTAAGCCATACCTAGTCGCACCAGGAACATCATTCATTGTTATTGCACCTGGCACGACGACGACGACCCACGTCATCCAACTGTCCTTAAATCATTCAAGCTTCCTTGTGTGCAGGGCAGCTTTATTTATTCACTCGCCGCGCTTCCCGTTACATTGCTACATTACTTATTAGTGCCCGACAGCGCGCGCTTCTGAATGACTTCTCTCCGTACGACGAGCTAAACCTCCCAGCTGCGCCCTCAGGCTTTGGCCTCTAGAAGCCTTTCTCACATTGTTCGGCTCTGCGCCTGTAGCTCGCGACAATGTCTGCGTCGGCGTCCGTTCCGGCGTCTGAAGCCCAGGAGCTTAAGCAGCAGGGCGCCATTGAGGCAGCCCAAAACCCTGAGAGCTCCGTCACTGCCGAGGACGCCCAGCAACAGATGGTAGAGCAGTCCAAGAACGCTGGAATACCTGCTTTCAAGTTCGATCCTGATGCTTCTCCTGAAGAGAAGCGCGCTCAAGCCCAAGCTGTAAGTTTGCCTCGACTCTCCAGTCGCCCTCGCGGGACTCCAATAAAGTCAATCGACGCGCGTTCGTCGTCGCACTATCATATCCCCAAGAACAGTTGCAACTGACCAAAAGCGCTTCCATCGTCTTGCGATTGATAGGCCATCCCCCCTGAGCTCCAACGAAGCAGGCGTGAAAAAGGCGCGGCCATAATTACCGACGTTGACGATGGCACCGGGCCTGACGAGGAGCTCCCCGAGCCTAGCAAAGCTGGTGTTCTCGATGCCGCCCAGACTGCCGATGGTGGCAAGGACGTCACGGGCATGGATCCTGGTGACACGGAAGTTCCATACTCGCGTACTGGGTGGGCTCCTCAATTTGGCTGGGGCGACGACACGATGGAATCAGAAAGCCTTCTCGATCATGCGACTTGGCTCGAGGGTCGATTGCCGGATACGCTTTACGGAGGTAGGTCGCAGCGAGTCTCTAAGATGAACTTCTCCGGTCCTTGGCATGACCAGGCCCGAAACGCTGATTTCCTCTTGCTAATATTTTGTTTCTGATAGACTGGTACCACAACACCGCTTTGATCGCTTTTGCTTGCCTCTCATCATGGCTTGTCGCTGTTTTTGGCGGGGGTCTGTCGTGGATCATGATCATCATGGCCGTGTGCGGCACGTATTATCGAACCTCTCTGCGTCGCGTGCGGCGCAACTTCCGTGATGACATAACTCGAGAACTTGGCCTTAAGAGGCTTGAAACCGATAATGAATCGCTGGAATGGATCAACTCCTTCCTAGTCAAATTCTGGCCCATCTACCAACCTGTCCTTGCGCAGACCATCATCAACTCTGTCGACCAGGTGCTCAGCTCTGCTACACCTGCCTTCCTTGATAGCTTGAAGCTCAAGACGTTCACGCTGGGCTCCAAGCCTCCCCGCATGGAGCATGTCAAGACGTATCCGAAAACAGAAGACGACATCGTGATCATGGACTGGAAGTTTAGCTTCACTCCTAATGACACGGCGGACCTGACATCGCGACAAGTGAAGAACAAGATCAATCCCAAGGTCGTCCTCGAAATTCGCATTGGCAAAGCAATGATTAGCAAGGGGCTCGACATTATCGTGGAGGATATGTCCTTCTCTGGCATCATGAGATTGAAGATCAAGCTACAGATTCCATTTCCCCACGTCGAGAAGATTGAAATGTGCTTCCTCGAACGGCCTACTATCGATTATGTCTGCAAGCCCTTGGGAGGCGACAACTTTGGCTTCGACATCAACTTCATCCCCGGTCTCGAAAGCTTCATCCTGGAGCAGATTCACGGCAATCTCGCCCCGATGATGTATGCGCCAAACGTCTTCCCCATTGAAATCGCCAAGATGTTGGCTGGCACTCCTGTCGACCAGGCGGTCGGTGTCTTGGCTCTGACCTTGCACGGAGCACAGGGGCTGAAGAACTCGGACAACTTCAAGGGAAGTCTCGATCCCTATGCTTCCATCAGCTTCAGTCGCCGCCAGGAGCTGGCCCGAACCAAGACCATTGATGACAATGCGAATCCGCGATGGAACGAGACACACTATCTTATTGTTACGTCCTTTAGCGACACGCTCGACATTCAAGTATTCGACAAGAACGAGTTCCGGAAATCCAAGGAATTGGGCGTGGCGACTTTCCGCTTGGAAGACCTTGAAGAACTCCACGTGCGTGAGAATGAGCGCCTGGAGGTCATTGGAGATGGCAAGGCCCGCGGTGTTGTATCCTGCGATCTTCGATTCTTTCCCGTGCTCGAGAGCCAGACACTGCCTGATGGAAAAGTCGAGCCTCCACCTGATTCGAACCAGGGTATTCTCCGTTTCACCGTCGAGCAGGCTAAAGACTTGGACGGCACCAAGAGCTTGGTCGGCCTGCTCAACCCCTATGCAGTCATGTTCCTCAACGGCAAGCAAGTCCATCGAACCAAGATCCTCAAGCGTACCAACAATCCCATCTGGGATAACGGTTCTCAGGAAATCCTCATCACGGATAGACGAAAGGCGAAGCTGGGCGTCACAGTCAAGGATGATCGTGGCCTGATTAGTGATCCTGACCTGGGAAAGTATCAGATCAAACTGGACGAGATGCTGGACTGCATGGCACAAGGCAAGGAATGGTACCAACTCTCCGGTGCGCATACTGGCCGCGTGAAGATGATGGCTCAATGGCGACCAGTGGCCATTTCTGGCGTTGTCGGCACAGGGGGCTACTCCACGCCAATTGGTGTCATGCGGCTTCACTTCCAAAAGGCCACCGATTTGCGCAACTTTGAGTCATTCGGCAAGTCTGATCCCTACGTTCGTGTGCTGCTCTCTGGAATCGACAAGGCCCGAACGGTGACATTCAAGAACGACCTGAACCCCGAATGGGACGAAGTTCTCTATGTCCCCGTTCACTCTCCTCGGGACAGGCTCTCGCTTGAAGTCATGGACTCTGAAAAGGTGGGACGGGATCGCAGTCTCGGTTTGGTGGAGCTATTTGCGGGTGATTACATCCACCAAGACGACTCGGGCGAATACCTTGTACACGACGAAAAAACCCTCCGGTCCGAAGGCTTGCGAATGCACGGCAAAGGCATTGTCAAGGGAACTCTGTTTTATACCGCTGCTTTCTACCCTTGCCTCAATGTGGCTGATCCCGAGGAGGAAGCCCAGGAGGAAGCTGAGAAGGCGGAACAGGCCGCCAAGGATGAAAAAGCTGAGAAGGCTGATGAAACACCACGACCGTCCGTAGACCGAGTGTCGCAGCCTGGCAAGTTGAGAGGTAGTGTTGAGACCACTCGGTCGGGCAACGGGAACGAAACCAGCGGAGGAGACGTTACAGACTTTGCCGAGAGCCGGTCATCGGTCGAGAACAAGGGTCCCCCCAAAATCAGACTCAGTCCGGAGCAGCTCCTCAAATACGAGAGTGGTCTGCTCATCTTCCGGCTTTTGGAAGCCGAGCTGCCGGAAAGCCACAGCAGACTTGAAATTTTTGTGGACGATATGGCCTATGCTTCCTACGTTTCGTCCACGGCCCCGAACAAGGCACACAAGTTTGATGAGATTGGAGATTGTGTTATTCGCGAGCTCGACTTTTCTCGACTCACACTCAAGGCTCGCAAGAAGGGTGATGAAAAGGAACAGACCCTGGCACAACTTACCGGAAACACCATGGAAACACTAAAGCAATGCTTGGTAAGTCAACTAGATGCGTTGACAGATGTGGCGGAACGGCTTGAATTTTGTTCGCTAACACTATACAGAACAATCCTACGATTCTCAAACTCAAGACGGACGAAGGAAAAGGCGGCTGGGTCAAGGTCAGCCTCAAGTACATCCCCATCAAGATGAGCCTGGACCCCAGCGAGAGTATCAACAACATGGGTAACCTGCGCGTGGATGTCTTGAACGGTATTGAGCTCCCGTCGGCCGATCGAAACGGAAAGAGCGATCCTTACTGCAAATTCGAGCTCAATGGCCAGGAGGTGTACAAGACCAAGGTGATCAAGAAGACACTCAATCCCACGTGGAACGAATTCTTCGAGGTTTCTGTGCCTTCGCGAACGGCTGCCAAATTCAATGTAAATGTGTACGACTACGACTTTGCGGATAAGCCGGATTTCCTCGGCGCTGCGACTATCAACCTGGATCTCGTTGAGCCGTTCAAGGCCAGCGAGTCTACGTACATGCTCGACGGCAAGTCGGGCAGCATTCGTCTGCGTCTCCTCTTCCGACCAGACTACGTCACCAGAAGCATCCACGGCACCTCGACCTTCTCAGGTCTAGGCGCACCCACCAGAATCGTTACCGGCGTTGCTGGTGTTCCCATCAAGGGTGGCGTGGCCGTCGCCGGCGCCGTAGGCCACGGCGTCGGCCGCGGCGCATCCTTTCTAAAGCGCGGCATCCTGGGAAGCAAAAAGGAGCGAGATAACAACGGAAGTCTCTCCGACATCCCCGACGTTCCCACCCTAGTCACCACCAGCAGCGACGGCGGTGCTGGTGCTCCCGCTCCCGAATTCGGTCTCCGAAAAGCCACCGGCCTATCCGAGTCCCCGGAGTTCTCCTCCCAGAACACACCTCAATCCTCTCCGCACGCAGGCCTCGGCCACTCCCGCACGAAGAGCATCGCCGCCTCTTCCATCCACAGCACCGCCCCCGGGGGATCCGCCCCCAAGGGCACCGCCACAGTCACCATCGTAGGCGCATCCGGCTTCCCCCCCTCGACGGACCTCTTCATCGTGATTTCCCAGCTTTCACCCAAGGAAAAAGTCCTCGGCAAGACAAAGCACTTCAAGTCCTCGAGCGGCCAATGGACCTTTGACGAGACCTTTAAAATCACATGCAGCCCGGACACGCAGCTCAAGATCGAGGCCAAGGGGGATCATTTCCTAGGAAGCAGCGATGAACTTGGCGAGCATATCTACTTTGTGGATGATTCTGGTTCGGGGGCCGCAAAGGAACTCGGTGTGGGCGAGGGGACAGTGTTGGTGAGGAGTACGTTTCAGGCGGCGGAGGGGGATGCGCCTGATACGCCGAAATCGCATTCACATCTGAAGAGGGGGTTTTTGTCATCGAATAAGAGGGAGTCGAGGGCGAGTCGGGATGCGGGGGGGAACCCTTAGGGGGGGACTGTTGTGTTCTGGGTTGCTTTTTGAGGGGGCTTTGTGTGCTTGGACGTTGGGGATGGATTTCTTGAGATGGTATTGGTTTTGATGGGGTCGTGCCGCTGGAGCATGATTTTTGTTTCTTTTTCTTTTTTTTACTTGATGATTCTTTTTTTTCTCATGACTGTTATCATTTTTTTCTGGTTGCACGGCGGGAAGGTTTGGATTATGCCTGTTTTTCTTTTTTGAATCGTTGGGAACGTCAGGTACCGCGGTAATATCAATAAAGGAAAGTACGATGTTGATGCATTGGAATACGTAACCAAAGTTCTGTACTGTGGTGTTGTGTATTCATCTCGTTATGCATAGTCTAAAAGGGAAAGAAGGAAGGGACCGCTCGTGGCGTTGAGGCCACGAGCAGAGTCTTCCTGCCCTGGTGGGTGCTGCAGCCAATCAGCGTGCATGTCTGCGCACCCAAGCCACGTGATGTCATCAGCGATTCCAACAGAATCGTTCTTGTTTGTCGTTTTGACCACATTCTGGATACCGTTTTTTCCCCCCTCTCCTATTTGAGGCTATGTGCTTGGAAGCGCCGTGGAGTGCTACAGTGGAAGGCAAGTAGAAAATGAAAGGGTTTCGATTTAATTGATTGTGCTCTCGGGGAGATGAGGGCAAGATAGGGGGCAAGGCAGGGACACACACGTGTGACGTATTAGGAGGTTTTGTATTGCTTGCTGAACAGGCTTAATTTATTATGAAAATTGAGAAAGTTGCTTCATTTGTTCCTACTTGTAAGCCAGGACGGGCAAGCAGGCTGGGCTCATTATGACAGCGAGGCGTTTCAGTGTTGCTCATCGTGGTTGCAAGTTGCCAGGCAGAAAACCATGATGGCTTCAACTTGCGTCTACATACCAAATGCAGCCAAACTGCCAAAGTGTAGAGATAGCATGACTAAGCATCTGCGGGATGTGGAGCTATCTGTCAGTTCTGATTGGCCCGATTGACCGCCACCAGGGAGCTCCCACCACTGACCAGAGCTGGTGACGCGCGATACTGAAGCTGCCTGACCTCCAACGGCCTCCATCCTCCTCGCAGCCACCGTTGCAACCGTCCAATCCGCGCACCATCGGCAGAACCTTGACAAACCGACTCAACGTCCGCAATCGACTTTCTCTTGGATCAAATCTGGACTTTCGTCTAGTGTGGCGATAAAAGAGCTCTTTATAGGACTCTTCAACCTCCCCACGTCTCGTCACATACATCTCGCCAGTCACCGGAACCAAGATGGACAAAATCGCAGCCAGATACAGCCGGCCATCGCCGTTTGAGCAGGATTCATCCTTTGAAAATGAGGCAGAGGGCCTAATGGACACCGCGGCCATGACGGCCAAGTTTGCCATGCCACCCATCTCGCAGGTGAGGTTTGCCTTGTCGTGCTGCCATGTTGTTGACTTTGCTGTGCCTTTACCTCAATACGTTTTGCAGAGAAACAAAAAGAAGCAGATACACTTCCCAAGCTTCAGAATAATGCTTTCCCGCCAACCCTCCATCTCGGGAAAACAGACTTCTGACTTGCATTCTCACAGCCATCTTCCTGGCTCCGCGCCGCCACCGACGACCGCGCCAACCCGGACTGCCCCATCAAAATCGCCCACGGCACCACGACCCTCGCGTTTCGCTTCCAGGGCGGCATCATCGTGGCGACTGACTCCCGCGCCACGGCGGGTAGCTGGATCGCCTCCCAGACGGTCAAAAAAGTTATCGAAATCAACAGCGTCCTCCTCGGTACTATGGCTGGCGGTGCTGCTGACTGCCAGTACTGGCTCGCCTGGCTAGGCATGCAGTGCCGGCTCCACGAGCTGCGACACAAGCGCCGCATCAGCGTTGCGGCTGCGAGCAAGATCCTCGCGAATCTCGTCTACCGATACAAGAATATGGGGCTGAGCATGGGGACTATGTGCGCTGGCGTGACTAAGGAGGAGGGCCCGGCGCTGTACTACGTCGACAGCGATGGCACGAGACTGGCCGGGAACATGTTCTGCGTGGGGTCTGGGCAGACATTTGCGTATGGTGTCTTGGATGCGGAGTATAAGTTTGAGTTGAGTGTTGAGGATGCGCTGCAGCTTGGGAGGCGTAGTATCTTGGCGGCGACGCACAGGGATGCGTACTCGGGTGGATTTATTAACTTGTACCATGTGAAGGAGGATGGGTGGGTTAAGCATGGATTTACGGATACGAACCCGGTGTTTTGGAAGACGAAGTTGGAGAGGGGGGAGTTTACTAACGTGACGAGTGCGTTGGACTGAGCTATGGATGGTGGATGGTGGGTGGGAGAAGGAGTGTTTGTAGAAGAGAGGTACGCTGCTGTACAACATGAGAATCAATTGAATTGCTTTCGGAGGGCAGTGAAAAGTGAGATGTCTACTGTGAGGGATTTGTGCATGAATAAGGCGAGATGTGTAGACGATGTAGACGATGTAGACGATGTAAGGAAAAGGATGAGATAGAGGTCTAATTTATACCACATGTGGTCTATGCACACATAACATACATTTACAATATCACACGCGTACAGCATACCTATGCTGGCTGTAGGACATCAAGTCCATACCGCCTCCAATCTATACCCGCTCATCACAGCAACTTATACATACCCATATCACACCATCACACACATATCATACACATCAACATCATACACAAACATCATACAGTCCAACCC
>SRQL01000039.1:0-98873 GCA_018360575.1 Claviceps sp. LM454 group G7
AAGGCGAGGTTGTATGCTGCATACATGCTCGCATGCGCCGATATGGGGGATTGGCTCAACCTTCTTGACAAGAACGAGATTGAGTCCGCCCTCTCATGTTATGGGCTATTGGAAGGAATGACTGACTTAGCCTTCCCTGCCACAATGAAGTGCGGAATCAAGATTCCGCGGACTTATCGCGAAGCTAAGGCAAGTCCCGAATCTGGGTTTTGGGATTCAGCGATGGCAAGAGAGATGCTTGCACTACACGGCAACTCTACTTTCATGGAAACCGAGCTGCCTCAAGGAGCGAATCTTGTCTCAATGAAGTGGGTGTACGACATAAAGACGACGGCGTCTGGAGAACTCGAGCGATTCAAAGCCCGACTGGTAGCCAGGGGGTTTTCGCAGGTCAAAGGACAGGATTTCGACGATACATTCGCGCCGACTGTCCGCATGGATACCTTGCGCCTGTTCCTGGCAGCAGTCGCACAAGAAGACGATGAGTGTTATCAGTTTGACATCAAGAATGCCTTCACCGAGTCGCGCTTGCGAGAAGATATATACTTGCAACCGCCAGATGGAATCAAGTTGAAGCTAGGGATGGTTTGGAAGGCTTTGCGTAGTCTTTACGGTCTTAAGCAGGCTGCTCGAGACTGGAACAACCTGCTCAAGGGCGAACTTCTGTCATGGGGGTTTATTCAGAGTCTGGCTGATCCCTGCCTATTTACCCACCCGAAGAACTCTGTCAAAGTCCTTGTGTATGTTGATGACATGCCGGTATCGGCAAAGTCTGTGGAGGAGATTCAATGGTTCAACAACAAGTTGAACTCGCGATTTGGGGAAAAGAACGTGAAGAATCTGGGGGAGATTAATAAGATCTTGGGAGCGAGAGTTACTCGAAACCGGGACGCCCGCACCCTGGATATTGACCAGGAAGAATATTTGAAGACTGTCCTCGACAAATTTGGGATGACCACAGCAAAGCACCAAAAGGTGTCAGTCCCTGCGGCCGATTATGACGCACTACGGCCGGCACGGGATACGGATAGAAGGACGGATGTAACAGAATACCAAAGGGCAGTGGGAAGCCTGATGTTCGCCATGGTGTTTACTCGACCGGATATTGCGTTTGTGCTCGGAAGGCTGAGCCAGTTCATGTCGGAGCCAGTTGAGCACCACGCGCATGGCCTGAAATCTCTCTTGCGGTACGTCAAGTCGACGATTCGCCAGAAAATACGCTATGGTCCTGGGGGAGATAACACTGGCCGACTTGCAGTATATTCAGACGCTGATTGGGCGAGCGACAAAGCAGACAGGAAGTCGATCTCCGGCTCAGTCCTCATGTTCTACGGTGGCCCGATATCGTGGTCATCGAAGAAGCAAAGAAGCGTAGCTACATCAAGCTGTGAGTCAGAGTATATGGCCCAGTCGATGTGTGCAAAGCAAAGACAATGGGTTGCGCAAATACTCAGAGACCTTGGACACCCAGAGGCAGTAGGAGGAAAGGGCAACTCGCGCACAGTTCGAATGCTTGGTGACAACCAAGGGTCACTTGCCCTAGTCAAGAATCCTGAACTCCATGAGAGGTCGAAACACGTGGATGTCAGTTACCACTTCATCCGGGACCTGGAATCGAGTGGTAAGCTGAGCGTTGAATACATTCATACATCACTCATGATTGCCGATGGAATGACCAAACCACTGAAGAGAATTGCCTACGAGAGGTTCAAGAGACAAATGGGATTGCAGGATTGAAGGGGGCGCGGATGAGCTCAACAAGGGATCCAGCTTGCGGGGGAGTGTTGAGAATATCAAGCTAGATCATGTGACCTGGAGGGTGCTAGACTGAATGTAGACTAGCGCACGACTCTGCCTCGAGGAGATTTTCTCGAGGCAGTCGGAGTAGTAGTAGAACCTTACGGTCAATCAACCCAACGTGTCCCAACCACCCTGTGCTTGGTTCAATATATTAAATCCATTCTTGCAACGAATCGCTACCATCTAACATCAGCCGCCGAGAACGCCGCAGCCAATGAGACCCCTCGTTGATCCACCTTCGCTGTTTTCATTCCGTGCACTGTTGCCGAGAAAATGTGTCTCCAACGTCCGTACATACCTAACCTATGTACTTCGTAGAGTACGGAGACTCGCGAGACGATCTATCATATCAACGCGTTCTGGCATCGGATAGCGGATAGGTAGATTGGAACCAGATCCCCGTACAAACACATCGTATCACCGTTATAGGTACATACATAGGTATCTATGTCCATGCACTTGATTCCAGAGAGCAATCAATCCTAAACTTTTATCTAGCACCAGGTTTGGCTATGACTCATGCGCTGAAGATAAGTTGGCTATCCCGTCCACTTCTCTCGCGATACGCAGCGACCAAAAGGATTTCCTCGAGCTCGTGCTTCACGACGCGCATTGGATCCAACCTCATCCAGATGCGATATTCGACCATGTCAGCATTACCTGTTGAGTACGGAATCATCGAGGGAGTAGAGGACATTAGTCAATACCGACTTGGCCGCTACCATCCAGTTCATATTGACGATCGACTCAACAATCGCTATCGAGTGGTGCAAAAGCTCGGCCATGGCTCATTTTCCACTGTTTGGCTCGCTATTGACGAGCAAACAACGAAATATGTTGCTATCAAAGTCGGCACCTCGGATGCGAACCGCCGCGAGATTGATATTGTCTCTCAAATCACGCAGGGTGCCGTAATGGACAATATGCGAACAGATCAAAAGCTGCTGTTCCCCACCATCCTGGATCGATTTGAGATTCTTGGACCAAATGGTACTCATCCTTGCCTCGTGACCTCTCCAGCACGATGCAATTTGCGTGATTCGCAAGACGCAGGAAAACTCGGTTTCTTCCAGCTCGATGTTGCCAGATCTTTTGCCGCGCAACTCGTTATAGCCCTGTCAATCGTCCACGAAAGAGGCTTTGCCCACGGAGGTGAGCTTTTCTGAAGTTCCACATGCTATCGCAGCTAACCGTGAACCTGCTTTAGATCTTCATCTCGGCAATCTCTTCTTACAGATGCCCTCATCGTTTGATAGCCTTTCCGTAGAACAACTATACGCATGCTACGGTGAGCCGGACAAGGAGCCAGTAGTATGTCTTGACTCCGTGGCAGCGTCGACACACCCCTCGGTTCCATCTTACGCGGTTTATCCAGCACGGTTGGCCGTACCAAGTAATAGTATAGAGCTAGGCGAGGCGAAGCTGATACTCAGCGATTTCGGAGTTGCCTTCCGCCCAGATGAGAAATCTCAGTACATTTCACACGCACTTGCTGTAATGCGCCCACCTGAGTCACAGTTTGAGCCAGAGGCCCCCCTCACTTTTGCCTCGGATATATGGAGCCTGGCCTGTGCGATCTTCGAGATTCTTTCGCATCGGACGCTTTTTGACGGTTATTATATAACGCGCGAGAACTATATCACCGCACAGCAGGTGTGTCTGCAAGGGCCTATGCCACCAGCGTGGTGGGGTAGATGGGAGGGGCGACAGAAGTGGTTCGACGAAGAAGGCAGGCCAACAACAATATCATCTGATTTCTGGACATGGGAAGGACGAGTTGGGGAGTGGGTGCGAGACTCGCGACAGAAATGGGGAATGGGCACATTTGCTGAAGATGAGATGGACGCGCTGATTAAGCTCCTGCGGTGCATGCTTTCATGGAAGCCAAGCGATCGGCCGGACATATCAAAGGTTCTACAATCAGAATGGATGACAAATTGGGCGTTACCTGCATACCGGAAAGGCTTGGAGGAACATGTCCCTTGCTCGAACTAAGGTACATGTAGCAACCGCCATTCGGTATGCATCCATAGTACGCCCTCACTGCTGCGGAAAGAGAGGGGGATAATTAGTGAGAACTCGAATTGGAGAGGCTTAAGCTGCAAGTGAGTCTGCTGGGCACGAGAGAAGGACTTGTTTCTATGCTCCTGGGAGCGCTTCACACGCGACCTGAAAGGCTGGAAGCACCCGAAGTCGCCTCTTGGCTCTGGCCCGGGGCTAGGCCTCAGGCGAGAACACCGCGGGTTCGTTGGCAGGCCTTTTTGGTGATACGGAAGGCTCAAGCTAACCGTCAACGTCCCAATGGTTTCGTTATTCCTGTTGTTTGACACCTTCTTTTGCGCCGTGAGCCTTGAGGAGCCGTGTGTTGACGGCGGTATAGTAGCGGTTTGTCACGAATTATCACAGCAGGCACAGAAGGCGGACGAATGACGCTTTTTTAACAGAGAGGGTAGATCAAAAAGAAAATGACAGAGTGTACAAAACGTGCGGCAGGCATTGAGCTCTAGTAGATTGTACTGAATCTGCAGCGCTCACGCGACACGAAAAACGAAAAAGCCGAGCGGTGGTCGTGGACTGACAGATATTTCTACCCCACAAATGCTCTTGTAGGATCTAACTGCTGCAAAGGAAAAGAAGGGCGCTGTGGGAAACAGAAAAGCGATCGTGGACCAACAGATAGATCTGCCCTACAAAGGATCTTTGCAGGATCTAACTGCCCCAGAAGAAAATTGAACACTGAATGGCTTTCATGACAAAGACAGGAAGAGCCGAGGGCTACTATGTACATACATATACCAGAGCATTCGGGCTGATCCAACGATCGGACGTTAAACGGCAAGACGACTGGATGGAACATCATGAACGCCGAGAGAACGACCACGCATTCGCAAGCGCGCGCATACGGAGTACGTGCAGAAACGGCTGAGCAGCAGAGAAAACTCTCTGGGTTTTGATCTATCCTCTTTTCTTTTTCCAAAGCAATCCATGTCCACGTGCCATGGCCTCATGCATGAAATCAATGTCACGGGTGACGGACGTGGCGATCTGACCAGTTCTTTCCGTTCAATACCGGTGGGCTCTTGGCTTTCCGGCTCTATCATTGGTCGATCCTTATGAGTCCTTATCACCTCTGGCCAGTGCCAAAAGCCAGCTCTGTGTCACAGCTGGTGGTCGAATTACGCGACTGGATGCAGTCGAATCCTACGCGCGTTGTGAAGCCGGAGCTCGAGAAAACCGCTTTGTTTGCCGCGTGTCGCGAGAGGAGTGAGCGCGACAGCCAAGAACCTATCTTCAGCGTATGAGTCATCATCAATCCTGGTGCTAGGTCAAATCTTCGGGCTCATTGCAATTGGAAATTGAGGGCACTGATGATGAGGATTAAAAGTACGTGTGTGCGGGCATCGTTCCAATTCGAAGTAAGACTCAAGAGTGCTCTGCTCGTCTTCATTCACTTGTTCGAATGGTAACTCGCTACCCCGTCGCAGTGCAATATGGTGTTGCACAAAAGAGCGGCGCAGTTGGCCACTGTTTGGTACAACTGGGATGTGCTTTGGGGGCAAACGGTTATAACTTACAAGAGGTAGTAACTAGGTACCTATGTAGGTAGGTATGTACCCTCTTCTGATACCATCAACGAGGCTCGGGAGAACTCCCCTCGTCATCAGCAATCAATGTGGGTGATTTGCCTGCTTTCAAGGCCTTCCACACACGATTCATACTTTGTGCCTTCGAATCTTGTCTCGAATTGCTTCAAAGAGTGCGGTGGCATCACCATCGCTGCTCAAAAGTGATGGGTTGTCGTGAAATGAAGCTGCACTCACGGTCTCACCGCGACGAAAAGTGGGTGAAGTGTTTGTGTTTTTGTGGAGCCACAAACGACTGGATGTGAACGTCGAGAAAAGGATCACGTTTGTGACTTGTACATAGGTAGTAACCAACTCCAATGTCCAGACTCCATGCAAAGCGTTCGAACTTCGCAAGCGCGCGCTACATGTAGGAGCAGCTGAACCGCAACACGCTCCCCGTCCGTCTTCTGCCCTTTTTTCTTTTTCCAAACCGATCAATTTTCTTTTATCATGCCATCGCGCATGTTGGAAAAGTCAATGGCACTGTCGCCGGCCCGATGGCGATCTGTCGTCTTGCATCCTGGCCATCCTCGGAGACCAGTTCGCCTGATTGATCGGCGTTTATTGCATCGTACATTTACTCTTCAGCGAGCAACTAACCCGGAGTTCCGGGGCGCCAGGCTTTATTCTTTCCTGCACGACTCTTGTCATGTTCGATGCATCATATGCCGTGACGCAGTTACGCGTCACTCTAGTCGCCGGCCCCGGCCTGGGGTTTATACAGCCCCCTCTCATACATGTTGAGTCTTGGCACAAAACAATTTCCTACCTCAAGACTCAACTCCATCCACTTACTCTCTACCAGTGTGTAATGTCAGAATCCGGCGTAATTTTTACCCAGTTGTTCGAAAAATTGTTCAAATTCATCAATTTACCGTTTCAAGTTTGCAATTTACCGCCAAGGGCGACCACCTACTTGCAAGGCACGCTTTTTATGTTCGCTCCCCGGCCCCCGTGATCCGTCGCTTAGCAACGGGTGTTTGAACATGAAGTGCCTTTAACCTTATTCTGAACATGGTGGCTCGATATCAGAAGCATGAATTGGCACTTTTCGAACACGGGCAGGCTGTTGGTGGAGTCAGTCCTAGCCTCGTAGCCTGCAGACTCGAGCATGCTGCATCTCCAGCTAGCCGTGAAACTATATAAATCCCGGGCGAGTCTGCTTCCTCTCTTGAGTCTTCACACCTTGCCTTTCATCCTACCTACAGCCTTGTCCACTTGGTCTCGTTTGTCACACCACCCTGGTCCTCGGGAAGCACTTAGCAAATTCAAGGAAGCAAGAAAGACGGGAGAGTTGGGGTTTTCAGAATTATTTTTGACTGCTACTCACTCCTTCCGCCAGTGCTTCGTCGTAGACTCGATATCAACATGGCTCGAGGAAGAAGCGACAATCTACCTGATGAGGTATGGACAGCAGAAGAAGACAGAGTTCTTATTGAACTCAAAGAGTCCGGTACGACAATGACGTGGGAGGAAATTTCGAAGCTTTTACCCGGGAAGACCCCCTCGGCTTGCGAGATGCACTGGCTTGAATATTTGGCAATAAAATCTGGAGGAGAAGACTAAAAGGTTCGTATTGTCTGAGAGGTAGATCATGATTCGTCGAGCAAGGCAATCAAACGTTGCAGAGGCGTGCTTTGCTGACATAATAGTCACTCGAGGAGTCGAGTCTCGACCGACGACACTTACACTCACAGTCTTACACCTCTGCTCGTATCATTGACTCTTGAGTCAACCTAGAGATGTGGGCACTGGGAAAAGATTGGGCCAAAGGTATCGGTTACGGTAGCGTGGCCGTGAGAAAAGATGCACTGGATACTTGTAGTGATGGATATGGCGAAAATAACCGGCGTCTCACTTATTTCTCAGTGCGCTGCCAACCTTAACCATTCTCCACGAGAGCCAGACCTGGGACCAACTGACCAGATTCGGGACTAATAAGGGCGAGTGATTGGCCGATGATTCTATGTCGGATGACGATACAATTGCAAGCATAGTCGAGCTCAGAATCCAGATACCTGTAACCTGTGAGCGACTCGCGCGCGATGATGTGGGGAGTTCGAACGAACAAACGCACAAGTGCCTTCCTTCCTTCATTGCATCACAGGTTGCTCATGATCCATGAACATGAATAGAACTTGGAGGTCCCATGTATAGCAATGAAAACGGCCTTTCAAATTTCAATCCTCTTGCCGACCGCGCATTTTGCAAAAAATATTCTTGTGTACGATGCTTTACAACTTATCTCGGGTCGTCAGTGACCAGTCCGGTGTACATAACACAAATCCTTCATCCTTGTCGACGAATTTCAAGCTTGTCATCATCTGTACATAAGGAATACAAAGTCAAGAAACAGCGCCCTCAACCTTTCTGTGAGACTGTGCATTCGCATAAGTTCTGTCACTATAGTACATCCCATTACCCAGAAGGTTCCTGATTTATCATTTGTCTTCTCAAGTTTAGTCAAATCATGATGTCTGGTTTACACTGTACAGTGATTGGTTGGAAGCTCCGGTTGGCATGGTTACTGGTTAGTGGTTACCCAGAATATCGTCAACCAGGCTCAACCTCTTGTCTTTCGCCTTCTCAGATTGCCTTGCGATTCTCTGCGATCAACGAAGGACTCAAAGAATAGCACCTCGCCACCAGAAGATACGCTCCAGAGTGTGGTTTTGATACATCCTCCTGATGTGTCAAGTGTCTGGTGGGCAGAATGCAACACCTCAACAGTTGAAGTGTTTATCCCTGTGATGAACTGGAAGCTCGAATCCATGACAATGCCCGACCCTGATGGCCTTCCGGCTGGTCCATTTTCTTGCCAAATGGCTTATGATTGGTCCATATCTTCGTTCTATGACCTTGCTGGTCCATGTCCTCATCACATGGCCTCGCTTTGGTCCTATTTTAAGAGGTTGCCCTCTAATAAAGATCCGAGCCGAAGCAATATCATCAATTCATCAATAGAAAGATCGTCATAAATGTGAAGTCCACCTGCCTAAACGGGTATCTCGTGCTTGTTTTGCAACGCGCCACAAAAGCCCGGGTAACGGGTTCGCCTGGCCGCTATCGAGTATTGCGTTTTAGATTCCCCGGAAGGGCCTCCGATGGACACCTGCGTTGGGAAATGTTGGATGTATCAGCCTCACATCTCAGGCATCACTTGTTCTCTTAGCGGCTTATAGCGCCTCAGGGCTTTGCCCTCGCCTGTATATAGCCTTCTCTGTTCCACACAGGTGGTCAGACCTAGATTCATCAACTCTCTAGATACTTATCTAGATTGTATCATCATTTTCCCACACCGTCACACAGGAAACTTGAAAGAGAGGGGGGAGTCGGGACGGTGGACACTGGAGCCCCCAAATAGGAGTACCTCCTACGCAAAACTCCCACCCGGCAATCACTTCCCCAACCCGACTCTTCCCAACCCGAAGCCAAGCGCGACGAGTCTTCCTCGGAAGTCTGAAGACGACCGAACATGTGGCAGCAGGAGCAAATATCCCGAAAATGTGGCGGCGGCAGCAAATGATAAATCTCCGAAAAGAGGTTTCATGTGTTCGTCACCCAACGATCCCAAGCCCAACTCTCCTAGGTAGGTACATAGTTGTTTGAGGCGACCTTCCATTCTGCAAGTCGCCTCCTGCGCTTCCATATTATAAGAGATCCGCAACATTCCCATTGTGATCATCGACCGTTCGATCTCCTTGCTACCAAACTCTTTTCGCTTCAATCGCAGTTCTCAACCTTCATTATTACGAGTTCAGTCGCCTCTTCGGTTTCCATCATCCGCAATGTCTCCTCCATCCGGGCCATCCCGGATCATGGAGAGGTTCCTATACTCGTCAGAAGAGGCTTCCTCGTCTCAGTCCTCGTCTCAGCCATTGACTCAACCCTTGACTCAGACCACGCTATGGGGCCTCTCTTCGTCCCTGTAACCCTCTTCTTCTCCACCGCCGCCAACCGCCAGGGAGAAGGGTAAGTGTAAGGGCAAGGGCAAGGCCATGCTCATCAAAGGTGACGTGTACGACGTGCATCTGGCGCCGCCATATGTCCACAGGTCCGTGGGGAAGAAAAGGCTCCCCAACAATGCGTCCACTTTCACCTACCAAGGTGATCTATACGTTAGAGACAAGGTCATCTCTCCCATGACATACGCCAATTTGAAGTCCATAATTTGGAAGTATGGCGAAGCAGTTCGCAAGAACTCTTCCGATAAACTATAATGGTATTGCTATGTCTGCGAGCGATTTAATCATGTTCAAAGCCTAGCGGGGGCAGCATTCACGAAAGCTTTCGTTCTCGATCATGTGGAACGCAGAATGAGAGCGGATGAAGAAGTTGACCACTTTCTTTCTGAAGAGGTTCGCTCGACTCAACAGAGGTTGCGATCCTTGGGCGTTGGCAAGAACGGACATTAGCGCGAGCGAACCTCTTCAGAAAGAAAGTGGTTAATTTTTTTATCCGCTCTCATTCTGCGTTCCACATGATCGAGAACGAAAGCTTTCGTGAATTGATTGAGTTTTCAGGTATGGACAATCGAGATTTGCTGCTATGAATGAAAACATTGAGAAGAGTCACTTTCGTGGACTGATCGAATTTATAGTCAATGGCGGCGCAAGCTTATTGCCACAGAGCGCGACCACGTTGCGATCCTGGATCATGAGCGAGTATGTTACGAAAAAAAAGACTTTGCAAATCGAGTTGTCCAAAGCAGTCAGTCGGATCTCTCTATCGTTTGATGCGTGGACGTCACCCTTCCAGACACCGGTGCTGGGCGTTTACGCGCACTATATTACTTCCACGGGCGTGCGCCGACGTGCTAAGCTAAGCTAAGACCTTGGTATTTGTGAATCGCTGCTTACGCTGCGGCGAACCACGGAACCACGTGATCATTTTGCACATCTTTCCCAGGGCTCCTTTTTCTTTCCACTCATCGTCTTCCGTCACAGCAGCGATTTGCAAATACCAAGGTCTTAGCTTAGCTTAGCAAAGCTGATGAGAACCAGCTTAGTGCGGGATATAGGTACATGCAAACGACGGACAGCGCATACGGGTAACCGTCACAGCGGTGAGGTCTGAAAACGATACCTATCATAGCGAGAGTCGTTGTAACTTGTCGTGGCTCTTCGCAGGACAAGCTTCCGACCGGTGGCGTCCAGAGGTGCCTCTGGCCTGGGACTGTGAGAGAGTGCCCCAGGCCGTTGGCAGGCCTATCTTGCGAGAAAGAAAGGCCCCTACATAGGCTCTAAAAATACAATTAAAACTCAAAAACAAAAAAGATACAAAGTAAAATTCACAAAGAGCGTCTGTTGTCCCTCTGAAAAAACCTAGTGGGAAAAAGAGGGACAAGGTATTCCGGCCGATGCCTTTCCCCCTAGCACCATAATATATCCGTGCTCGAATACTTCAGATGATCATTAAGGAAAGTAGAAAGTCAAAAACAAGGTGAACTATAGGAAAATAAAGCTGTTGACTTGGCGTGACGGTCCGAATCGTGGCCGAGAGGCAGTAATTGTTGGGGAGACCGAAAAGCTCTGGGTGGCGGGTGGGTGACTATGAGGGATCTAAGGGGCTCTGCAATCGGAGTTGAAAGTTGTGAAGGAAGAAGGACTTTTTTAGGTGGGGAGGCAGTGGCTACGCCCTACAAATACCTACCTAACTTTTCATCAGCTTCTTGCGCGATCATGGTTCGAATCCGATGTCACGTCCATAGAAGTTCAAGTAGAGATGTCAAACGAAACTGGAAAATATTCAAATTAATTCGATGAATATTTTGAAGCTTTTTCAAGCATGGTGGAATGTAGTATACGATTCGAAACTATCTATGAAAAAACGCGTGTCACGAGCTGCACGGGACATATTCTTGTGCTGTTGTTGTAAACATTGTTCGCACAACCGCGATATTACCTACGTGTATAGAAGTTGTCCCGTCCCAATTGCGAACACTGAGTCACTGACCTTAGCTAGAACAAGGGACATATTCCTCCAAGCCTTTCTGATATTCTGGTACATATGCAGGTAACGCCCACTTTGCCATCCATTCTGATTGTAGCACCTTTGATATGTCCGGCCGATCGCTTGGCTTCCATGCAAGCATGCACCGCAGGAGCTTAATCAGCGCGTCCATCTCATCTTTAGCAAATGTGCCCATTCCTCATTTCTGTCGCGAGTCTCGCACCCACTCCCCAACTCGTCCTTCCCATGTCCAGAAATCAGATGTTATTGTTTTTGGCCTGCCTTCTTCGTCGAACCACTTCTGTCGCCCCTCCCATCTCCTCCACCACGCTGGCGGCATAGGCCCTTGTAGACACATCTGCTGCGCGGTAATATAGTTCTCTCGTGTTATATAATACCCGTCGAAAAGCGTGCGATGCGAAAGAATCTCAAAGATCGCGCAGCCCAGGCTCCATATGTCTGAAGCAAAAGTGAGGGGGACCTCTGGCTCAAACTGTGACTCAGGTGGGCGCATGACAGCAAGTGCGTGTGAAACGTACTGAGATTTCTCGTCGGGGCGGAAAGCAACTCCAAAATCGCTCAGTATAAGCTTCGCCTGGCCTAGATTTACATGATTGCTGGGTAGGGCCAACCGTGCTGGATACACCACGTAAGATGGAACCGAGAGATGTGTCGATGCTGCCTCGGGGTCAAGACATACTACTGGCTCCTTGTCCGGCTCACCGTAGCATGCGTATAGTTGTTCTACGGAAAGGCTATCAAACGATGGGGGCAGTTGTAAGAAGAGATTGCCGAGATGAAGATCTGATGCACGGGCCAATGTTAGCTGCGATAGCCTATGGAACGTCAGGAAAGCTCACCTCCGTAAGCGAAACCTCTTTCGTGGACAATTGACAGGGCTTTGACAAGTTGCGCGGCAAACGATCTGGCAACATCGAGCTGGAAGAAACCGAGTTCTCCTGCGTCTTGCGAATCACGCAAATTGCATCGTGCTGGAGAGGTCACGAGGCAAGGATGAGTACCATTTGGTCCAAGAATCTCAAATCGATCCAGGATGGTGGGGAACAGCAGCTATTGATCTGTTCGCATATTGTCCAATGTCCATTACGGCACCCTGCGCGATTTTAGAGACAATATCAATCTCGCGGCGGTTCGCATCCGTGGTGCCGACTTTGATGGCAACATAACTTGTTGTCTTTTCGTCAAGAGCAAGCCGAATAGTAGAGAATGAGCCATAGCCGAGCTTGTCTACCACTCGATATCGATTGTTGAGTCGATCATCAATATGAATTGGATGGTAGCGGCCAAGTCGGTATTGTCTGATGTCCTCTACTCCTTCGATGATTCCGTACTCAACAGGTGGTGCTGACATGGTCGAATTACGCGACTGGATGAAGTTGAATCCGACGCGCATCGTGAAGCAGCAGCTCGAGAAAACCCCTCTGGTTGTCTCGTGTCGCGAGAGAAATGTACGCGACAGCCAAGAACTTATCCTCGGCGTGTGAGTCATAGCTAAACCCGGTACTAGACAGAAGCTTAGCATTTATCACTGTTTGGAATATTCAGTTCGTCGATCATGATGACGCACGGTCGGGCATTGTTTCCAATTCTAGCGAAACTTCTTGTCTTCATTCACTCGTTTCCCGTGAATGTTAGTCGCTGCCCCACCACTCACGGCTATCTCGGGCAATCAATACGTACAGTATCTGAGACTCTGAGTGCATCCAAAATATTTGGTGACATTTTTGCAAGGAGCTCCAATGCGACTTGGCACTTTGCCATATGCGCCATGTCTGGATCTCATTTATGACTTGCTTTCCAAGGCTTCACGACAGGTTTTGAATTGGATTTAGGTCAGAGCTGTAAGGCGACCATCACCCTTTGCGTGTTGCGCATTTGTCTCCGCAGAGACATGAGGTGCGCATCTATCTTGAAGTTCTCCGGATGTATTGAAAGGCGCTTTGCTCACATGTGTCTGGATGCGTCGAAAATATTTGTTCGTTACCTTTGTGGCGCCCTCACCCTAGAGATGAGATCCCCCAATCTCGGTTTATTGACCGTCTTTTGATGCAATATGAAGGAGGCTTGTGAGAACTCCCTCGTCATTCCGATCGTTATGGCTGACTCGCCTGCTGTAAAGGCTGTACACACGCAACAACTACTGCTCGTCGTCACGTATTTTCGAGTGGCTGTAAAAAGCGCGGTGGCATCGCCATCGCTGCTCAAAGATGATGCGTAACGGGTTGGTTCGTGGATGATTCTGCAGTGCTGCACTCATGCTGCCATGCATCGCCACGAAAAGTGGAGAAAGATTATTATCAATTCTCGCGGAACCGCGGCCACTGTACTTACTACTCCGTGGTACCTAACATTGTAGATACCGACGTACCTACTCCGTAGATCCATCGTCGTCAGCATTTCCCACACCTTTCACATGACAAAGACAGAAAGAGCCGAGGGCTACTACATATGTATACCAGAGCATTCGGGCTGATCCAACGACCGGACGTTAGGCGCGCGCATATACGTGCAGAAACGGCTGAGCAGCAGAAAGCTCTCCGTGTTTTGATCTATGTACCTATCCTCTTTCCTTTTTCCAAAGCATTCCATGTCCACGTGCCATGGCCTCATACAGTACATACATGTAGGTACCTACCGAATCCGTATGCGACATCAATGTCACAGACGTGGCGATCTGGACCAGTTCTTCCCGTTCAATACCGGTGGACTTGGTTTTCCGGCTCTATCATTGGTCAATCCTTATCAGTTCTTATCACCTTCATGGCCAGTGCCAAAAGCCAGCTTTGTGTCACAGCTTCGCGTCACTGCCTTTTTGATTCCTCTTCTAGCCTCTAGGCGTCGGCAACTTACAAGAGCCTGGAGTGACACAGCCCTCTGAATATACGTTGAGCCTTGACACAAAACGATTCGCTATCGCCGGACTGCACGCCCTCCAGTTACTCTCCGTCAGGATCTGCATACCTGACAGATTGCTGTGTACTTGTTGCCCGGTTTTTCGGCCGGACTGTTCCGATTGATCAATTCGCCGTTTCAAGTTTACAATTTACCGCCAACCGGCCGGGCACCTACTTACCAGGTACGCTTTCTGTCTTTGCCCCCGTCGCTCGCGGCTCACCATTGGCCAATCGGTGTTTGAACATGGGAGTGCGATGTCAAAATCATGTTCGAAGACGGTCAGACTGCGAACGAAGCCGGTCGTAGCCTCGTCGCTTTGTAGGCTCGATCATCTCCGGCCAGCCCATGAATCTATATATGTATACTCCGGGCGCGTCTGCGTTCTCTCTTAACACCTTGCCCTTCAATTCCATCCAACCCACAGCCTTACCTAGTTCATCTTGATCATCACACCACGGGAAGCAAATTCAAGGAATCAAGAAATACAAGAGAGTTGGATCTTTCAGGAAACTAGTATTTACTGACTATTACTCACCTCTGCTCCGTTATAGAATCGTCGTCATGGACTTCGAGACATGGGGGGAAATACCCTGGACAGAAGAAGAGGATCGTCTTCTTATTCAACTCAACCTCGCCGGTAGGAAACTGCGGTGGGAGGAAATCGCGAATTACTTTACTGGGAGAAGTGCTTCGGCTTGCAAGAATCGCTATTATAAACTCGTAGATTTGTAACCAAAGGATGTGACGAACAAAAGAATAATCAGAATATACGCGAGGTGGTAGGTCATGATTCGTCGAGGACGACAAAACATTTCAGACGCGTGCTTTGCTGACATGATAAACGCTTGACACTTACACGTCTGCTTGTAGATTCATTGAGTCGGCTTAGAAACGTGGGCACCGGGCCAAGATTAAACAAGAGCTAGCGCCGAGGGGTAGCGTGGCCCGTGAGAATCAGCCGAAAAGGTCCACTATGTTTGTACTTGGATCGATGGATATAGCGGAAAGAACCGGCGTCTCACTGATTTCTCAGGAGTCAGTCCGCCGCCAACCCCCTTGGGCCTTCAAGCTTGCTCCGCGAGAGCCAGACCTTGGACCACTGACCAGACTTGAGACGAAGGAGGACTCAGGAGCGATTGACCGATAGTTCTATGCCGGAGGACGATACAATTGCAAGTACATATCTTTTAGGAAATCCCTCATCTGCGACAGTCAGAAAGAATGTGACAAAAAGAGGAAGTTGGTCACCGTGTGTAGTTGGGAGATTTTGTTTTGCCAATAAGACAATGTTCCAACTTCCATATATCAACCTTGCGAGCACTGAGATAACGATTCACGGTGATGTCGAGAAGTATTTCCGGGGTTTCATGACGGGCATGTTGGATAGAACTCTGAGTCTCGACTCTCTGAGAGTCTGATGACACCGGTCCCCGGGGAACAGAGTGAAGCGAATGTTGGAGTGACCGAGCCGGTTCAATGGGTTGCTTATCAATCGCCTATCAGCAGCTGAAGCATATGTCTCACGTCCATCCTCTTTCCAAAATATATTCACTGTGGAACTAGATGGGATGCTTGGATTGTAATGAAGGGTTGTTGTACTCATAAGTAGCGCAAGCTGTCCCGTGAGTCGTGACGGCTTGGTGCCACTGCAGGATGCCCGTAGATCGCGGATGTCGGTGTACGAATGCCAAACAAGTCCGGAACAATAGGTAGATTGGAATTGTGAGATGGGTGACCACTGATGAGTCTAAATGATGTATGTTTGTGACATCTATCGATAAAGACTATCTCAAGAAATGAGAGAAAGGGCCGACTATTATATACTTCACACACAGGCGCTCTGTGCTACCAAACTGAACGACCATCATCGTAGGCGCTTTGTGCTACAATACCTACAACAAATGGGAAATGTCTCAGATGTGAGGCTGCTACGTCCACAGAACACGCAGGTAAATTTCGTAGTTCACAACTTCACGCCATTTCAGGAAGCAATCAATCCCAATCTTTGATCAATCTACGTATGTAGTACGGTGTACCTATGTCATCCCCGCACCATCGGCGCGCACGGACCCTCAGAGGCCGATACGTACCGGCAATGTACACGTGACTCCACAACTAGCCTTTCCACGCCAAGCTGCAACAACTCCTGCCATCGCTATCATCACCGCCATTACCGCCGTTACTACCATCACCGCCATCACCGCCCTCACCGTCGCCGTGGCAGGCGGAGGTTATCACCATCGAAGACGACGCTGCGCCGGCGGACCCCATAACCATCTATGATGACACTGAATCGTACTGCGACCCACAGCAGAAGGAGGTCAATCTGGAGGATATTGAGAAGATGAACATCGAAGAAGACCATTCTGACAGCGAAGACGAGGGTTCCCTCGGCCAGCCAGCCCTTCCACAAGAGCAGACGTTCGCCACGCTCGGAGAGCTGGAGTCTTATCTACACGACTTCGCCGTGCCGCTTGGTTTCGACGTCGCTCGGTCGAAGTGGTATGGCAGGAAGAATGAGGCCACTGGCAAGATGTCTAGGCTGTACTTCCGCTGCTGTCGTGGTGGTAAACAAGATTCCCGGCGCAAGGCAGATTCACGGCGCCGCACGATCAAGACCGAGTGCAAGTGGAAGGTTACTGCAATAGCGTCTGATCCTTCTGACTTATCCGGCCCCTTCCAACTCCGTCTCAGCCAGACGATGATTCATAATCACGGACCGAGTAATCCTGTTACCCTTTTGCAACGCTATTGTAAGCCTCGAACAGTCTAATCGTAGAGCTCTAGAATTGCACTATAAATGGAATGATGGGCTAATACAAGTGTACTATAGCAAAAAAAAAGCGAAAACTCGAACTTACAGATAGCATGCAAGAGGATGAAAATCGGCAGGGCCGTGGGAGCTCAGCGTTGTCAGAGTCTGAGCTGGAAAGAATGCAGCATAGTGGTGTCATCCATCCGAAACCATGTAGTGCAGCAAATGCGACGCGAAATACTTCGTCACAAAATACTACCCCACGAATGCCTGCAGGCCGGTCATCCGCTCCGAGATATTCATCTCTTCTTGCAGGCCAAGATCGAACTCATCGGCCAACAGCAGAGCCGCAGTCCTCATTCCAGGCGTCTCCACCAGCTGGATTCTCATTAGCTCCATCGCAAGGTCGCGAGAAAAACGGAAGGAGGTAAGATCAGTCATTCATCAAAATCGCTATGAGTTATTAGCCCACTCGGCGCGGGATACGATTGCAATACAATCGCAAAACGGTTGCAATTCCAATCCAATATGATCGCATAGCTAATATATTTGAGTAGCTTTGTTTCTCTTGCATTGGCACAAACTCAGGCTGCTATGAATGAGCAGATGGTGGAGAAGCAACGGTTAGCTAATGAAGAGAAACGGTTGGCTAATGAAGAGAAACGGTTAGCTAATGAAGCCGAGGCTCAACGGCAAAAAATTGTGAATATGCGCGCGGCGTTTGTGAGCTCTAGATTACGACTTATGGAATCGGGTGAGATAGAATTTGATCAGGCAATATTCCAGGTGCTCAATCAGACTATCTAGATAAATTAGTATACGTGTAATTAAGTACCTACTACTATACGGTATATCTCTTTGGTTATGTTTCCGTATCAATAAGACTACTATCTACGCAGCCCGTAAAAATACCTTCAAATCGCGCTTTGAAACCCACTTGAACTCCGAAGCTGAATCCCAATTAAAGGCCCATGACCACGCCTTGAAACGTCAGTAAAGCTTTTGGCCAAGCTCGCACCACGTTTATTACGGAACGGGAAATTGCTGCGCAAAGTCGGCGTTGGTGTGATGAAGGAAAGGCATTTACCGTTTTCTTGATCGTGGGTGCGGGGCAAAAAACCTGATCGGGTCTGCGCTGTCACATCCTAGAACCTAAGCTTTTATTTAGACCAAAATTGGTTATGGCTCATGCGTCGAAGATAAGTTCTTTGCTGTCGCGTTCATTGACATTCCCCTCGCGACGCGTGGCAACCAGAGGGGTTCTCTCGAGCTGCTGCTTCACGACGCGCTTCGGATCCAACTCCATCCAGTCGCGTCATTCAACCACGTCAGCACCGCCTATTAAGTACAAATTCATCGACGGAGTGGAGGACATCAGACAATACCGACTTGGCCGCTACCATCCAATTCATATTGATGATCGACTCAACAATCGATATCGAGTGGTAGACAAGCTCGGCCATGGCTCATTCTCTACTGTTTGGCTTGCTCTTGACGAGAAAATAACAAAATATGTTGCCATCAAAGTCGGCACCACGGATGCGAACCGTCGCGAGATTGATACCATCTCCCAAATCACGCAGAGCTACGTGATAGACAATGCGCGGACAGATCACAAACTGCTGTTTCCCACCGTCCTGGATCGATTTGATATAATCGGACCTAACGGTACTCATTCTTGCCTTGTGACCCCTCCAGCACGATGCAGCTTGCGCGATTCGCAAGACGCAGGACATTCCAGCTTCTTCCAGCTCGATGTCGCCAGGTCTTTTGCCGCGCAACTCGTCATAGCCCTGTCAATCGTCCACGAAAGAGGTTTTGCCCACGGAGGTGAGCTTTTCTCCAAGTTCCACAGGCTATCGCAGCTAACATTGGCCCGTGCATTAGATCTTCATATTGGCAATCTCTTCCTACAACTGCCCTCATCATTTGATAACCTCTCAGTAGAACAACTATACGAACGCTACGGTGAGCCGGCTAAGGAGCCGATAGTATGTCTCGACCCCGAGGCAGCGATGACACACCCCTCGGTTCCATCTTACGCGGTGCAGTCAGCCTGGTTGGGCATACCGAGCGATAATGTAAAGCTAGGCGAGGCGAAGCTGATACTCAGCGATTTCGGAGTTGCTTTCCGCCCCGATGAGAAATCTCAGTACATTTCACACGCAACGGCTGTAATGCGCCCGCCTGAGTCACAGTTCGAGCCAGAGGTCCCCCTCGGTCTCGCCTCGGACATATGGAGCCTAGGCTGTGCGATTTTCGAGCTTCTCGGGCATCGGACGCTTCTTGACGGATATTATACAATAGACGAGGACGATATTACCGCACAGCAGATAGAACTGCAAGGGCCTATGCCACCAGAGTGGTGGAGTAGATGGGAGGGGCGGCCAATCTACTTCGACGAAGAAGGCAACCGGACAAACATATCGTGGGATGACTGGCCATGGGAACGACGATTTGGGGAGTGGGTGCAAGACATGCGACAGAAACGGGGAATGGGCAAATTTGGGGAAGATGAGATCGACGCGCTGATTAAGCTCCTGCGGTCCATGCTTGCATGGAAGCCAAGCGAGCGGCCAGACATATCAAAGGTGCTACAATCAGAATGGATGACAAAGTGGGCGTTGCCTGCATACCAGAAAGGTTTGGAGGAATGTGCCCCTTGTTCGAACTAATGCATACCGTATTTAGAACTCATGTTTCATTTCTGTACGGATTACAGACTCTAGACTTCGAGTACATACATTTCCTCTCCATATATACTTCCTGGAGTCTGGACTGCCACTGCCGGAGAATCAGTTCCGTGGCATTATGGCACGAACGTGGGAATCCATGTAGATTTTGTTGCCATTCAATATTGCAAAACAATGCCGAGGCCCGAGTCAAACTATTCAAGTCAAGTTGAAGTCCGCCTAGGTAGGTATGTTACAATCGATTGCGTCCCTTGCTCATATGCCCGGATATTCAGGGACCAGTGCTGTCACCTGTGAATCGTGATATCACTGATATGGGGTACCTACCTAAACGACGAACGTGTGAACGGTTTTCAACAGATGAAGATTCCCCACAAGAAAGGTTCAGATTTGCTCATGATACCGTTCTATGCTCTCTACGTTATTTTGTTGCGTCTCATTAAAGTACAGTTATGTACTCCTATCGCAGGGCGCCCATTCTTTTGTGCAACAACTCCGTTTGTAGTACATGGATTTTGTTATCGAAGCACTTCCACGTCCAAATCGGGTTAAGCGCTGAGGCAGTTTCCCAAACCCTTGAGGCGTATTTCCTTACTCAACAATGAACATGAGAGTGAGACACCTCTTGGCGCGTCCTGGCACAGCTTCGCGTCACTGCGTTTTACTCCATTAACAACAAGCCGTTCTTTACCAATTAAAGAAGCGGTCGATCAACAGCGGCCAGGTACAAACAACCAAGAGATTTTCCAGTCTACCTTCGTCAATGTTCGGAACAGCGCGCTGGGCCGAGATGCGAGTCGCTTGCTGTAGGAAGCCTCTCGTAATGCAGTGCTATTGGAAGCGACAATTTTCTCGTGACTCGCAAAGCCTACCGCCGCAAATTATACACGAGCCCATTGAGGAAGAAGCGGATTGTAGTGAAAGGTTGAAACATTTCCATCCGACCGAGCCCGGCGAGATTCTCGACGACAGATTCAAGACGCTTGGAAAACTTGGCTATGGCCGTGGATCGACGGTCTGGTTGGCCGAAAACCTGAAATAGTAAGAGCGCTTCAAACTTCCGCAAAGATTCCACAACAATAACATAATTCTAAGTTCCAATTCAGTAAATTTTGGTCTAGGTCGAAGATTCCGCGCTACGTCAGCATCAAGATTACCGCCTCGGATGTAGAAGATGCCCAAGAAAGGGCTTGGTTGACGCGGATCTCAGAGGCCAACCCATCTCATCAGGGTCTTTCACATATTCGGACACCAATTGATGCTTTCGAGATGAAAGGTGATCTCGGAACGCACAGTTGTTTAGTATTTGAGCCTATGAGGGAGACTCTCTTGCGATTCCGACGAAGATGGCCCCGACAAAGACTTCCTCTTTATGCATTCAAATTACATATGCTCCACCTTCTGAAAGCTTTAGACTACTTACATACAGAGTGCCGTCTGATACATACCGGTAAGGGTTTTCCATGCCGACCTCTAGGCTCTTGCGCAAGGCTGCTGATCAAGTTAGACATCAAGGATGACAACGTCATGATTACAATTGAACACGCTTCTGTACTTAAACGCCTCGTTGACTATTTTAAGATGCCTCAGCCGAGGCACATCCGAGATGAAGATGGACGTGTTACGTATCCCTCGATTGACGGAATGGGTGCGTTTCGAGGCCCGATGCTTCTCCCCCGACTGGCGGACTTCAATTCCTGCTTGCCTCGCCTGGAGGGCAACAATTGCCACATTGAACCAATACAATCACACCGATATCGTGCCCCAGAAGTATTACTAGGATGTCCATGGTCTCACGAAGTTGACATTTGGAATATTGGCTTGATGGTAAAGCAGACACCCTATCTGGATTCATTTTCTCCCATTTTAGCACCTTTTCTGACTGCAGTAGATGTGGGATCTCTTAGAAGATAACACACTGCTCGAACGCCCCGCCGGCGAAGACGGTGCATACGATGCACACGTTCATCTCGCTCAAATGATATCTATTTTGGGTGACCCCCCTCAGGCTCTGATCGAGAGAGAACGAAGGTTTCGTGAGGTCACGATCGGCGGCACGATCATTAACGCCAGGGGGAAAAAGTGTTCAACAATGAATGAATTTTGGGGAGGACCGTTTTTTGACGAGGACGGTACGTTTTGAAACACAATATTGAAAACTCGACCGATACCATACTGATGACTGCATAACAGGCTGCATGATTCGCAAAGACTTGATCAAAGAAAGAAAGGAATTGTCTGATACATTGACAGAGGTTACCGGGGATGAGAAGGAGCGGTTCTTAGATTTTGCAGCTTCTATGCTTCAATGGTTGCCTGAGAACAGAAAGTCTGCCAAAGAGCTTTCACAACATCCTTTTCTCTCCCACGGCTTCAAGTAACAAGAGATACATAGAAGATGTCATGTCTGTGTATCGTTGAGGACGATGTTACTGTGATGGCCTGGCTCCAAGAGCCAATCGCGGGTGTCTGCGCCGCCGTCTGGGTGATGTGCCCAATCCCGTTGCGTCATGGAAGACAACAACAGAATACGCATTGTACAAGTTCCTGAACTCTGTACAATTGACACCTATATTGCTGAGGGCTGGGAAAACCCCAGACCATGACAGTTACACCGTAATATTAGTGATTGGTTAGTATGTCGCAATAGCAAGCCTTTTACACTGAGGGAATAGGAATTGGGCGGCCATCGGCCAGATGGTTTAGCGAGCCACATTTGTCTTCCGAGTAATAAGTACCTAATAAATCAGCGTGTTCTGAGTCCTGACCTTTTGGTCGGGTCGGCAGGGATACCTATCCGATTCCTCACGTGTTTCTAGCGATTTCATTTGCACTATACGAGTACGGAGTAGTGCCGACCCTCCTGACAGGGGTTAGGAGGCTTGACCGCTTGGGCCTCGTATCTTGAATCAGATGAGCGAATGAATCACTAGAAATAGGGGTGGGCGGCTCCATAGACGATAACGGATTTGCTGAGTACATAGGTACATCCGCCGTAAGCAACAAGCCATTCTTTACCAATTGGAGGAGCGGGCGGCTAAACGGCGACTAGCTACCTAAGGTACCTTATTATTCTTCAATCAATCCACCTTCCCTTCGTCATGAGCATTGTTCGGAACAGCGTGCCGAGATGCGAATCTCTTACTGCAGGAAACTTCGCATAATGCCGTGCTATTGGAAGCGACTATTTTCTCGAGACTCGCAAAGCCTACCGCCCCAAATTCTACATCAGCCCATTGAGGAAGAAGCGGATTATAGTGAACGCTTGAAACATTTCCATGCGACCGAGCCCGGCGAGATTCTCGACGACAGATTCAAGACGCTTGGAAAACTTGGCTATGGCCGTGGATCGACGGTCTGGCTGGCCGAAAACCTGAAATAGTAAGAGCGCTTCAAACTTCCGCAAAAACTCCCGCAATAATGACATGATTCTAAGTTCCAATTTAGTAAATTTTGGTCCAGGTCGAAGATTCCGCGCTACGTCAGCATCAAGATCACCGCCTCGGATGTAGAAGATGCCCAAGAAAGGGCTTGGTTGACGCGAATCTTAGAGGCCGACCCATCTCATCAGGGTCTTTCACATATTCGGACACCAATTGATGCGTTTCAGATGAAAGGTGATCTCGGAACGCACAGTTGTTTAGTATTTGAGCCTATGAGGGAGACTCTCTGGCGATTCCAACAACGATGGGACCGGCAACGACTTCCTCTTGATGCAATCAAATTACATATGCTCTACCTTTTGAAAGCGTTAGACTACTTGCATACAGAGTGCCGTCTGATCCATACCGGTAAGGGTTTTTCGTGCCGACCTCTAAGCTCTTGCGCAGGCCGCTGATCAAGTCAGACATCAAGGATGACAACGTCATGATTACAATTGAACACGATTCTGTACTCAAACGCCTCGTTGACTATTTTAAGATGCCCCAGCCGAGGCACATCCGAGATGAAGATGGACGCGTGACGTATCTCTCGGTTGATGGAATGGGTGCGTTTCGAGGTGCAATGCTTTTCCCCCGGCTGGCCGACTTCAATTCCTGCTTGCCTCGCCTGGAGGGTAACAAATGCCACATGGAACCAATACAATCAAATGTATACCGTGCCCCAGAAGTATTACTAGGATGTCCATGGTCTCACCAAGTTGACATATGGAATATTGGCTTGATGGTAAAGCAGACACCCTATCTGGATTGATTTTCTCCGATTTTAGCACCTTTTCTGACTGCAGTAGATGTGGGATCTCTTACAAGATAATGGACTGTTCGAATGCCCCGCCGGCGACGACGATAAATACGATGTACACGTTCATCTCGCTCAAATGATATCTATTTTGGGTGACCCCCCTCAGGCTCTCGTTGAGAGGGAACGAAGGTTTCGTGACTTCAAGATCGGCGGCACGATCATTAACGCCAGGGGGAAAAAGTGTTCAACAATGAATGAATTTTGGGGAGGGCCGTTTTTTGACGAAGAAGGTACGTTTTGAAACACAATGTTGAAAACTCGACCGATACCATACTGATGACTGCATAACAGGCTGCATGATTCGCAAAGACTTGATCAAAGAAAGAAAGAAATTGTCTGATACAGTGACAGAGATTACCGGGGACGAGAAGGAGCGGTTCTTAGATTTCGCAGCTTCTATGCTTCAATGGCTGCCTGAGAACAGAAAGTCCGCCAAAGAGCTTTCACAGCATCCTTTTCTCTCTCACGGCTTCAAGTAACAAGAGGTACATAGAAGATGCCATGCCTGTGTATCGTTGAGTACGACGTTACACCGTAATATTAGTGATCAGGTCAGCATGTCGACAGTCGCAATAGCAAGCCTTATACACTGGGGAACGGGGATTGGGCTGCCAAAGACCAGATGAATTTGTGAGCCACATAATACATTTGGCTTCCTAGTCAATATCTAACTCAGCCGTTCAATGCAGGTGCCGTCCTTGTTCTATGTTGAGAAAGCAACAGTAACTTGCTGGAAGTCGGTGGGTGTACGGCAACAAAGCGGAGTCGCGGTCTTGGCTGGTGCCTGGAAGGGTGGCCACTCCGGCCTGTCGTTTGCAATCTGCAACACTGGTCTGCTGGTCCCTCCGCCCTCTCCATCTACGGAGTATGGGTGACAGCGTTCAATTTCATATCCTTGCAGATGGGACCATTGGAAGACAGGTACTTACGAGTCTTCCCACGCATAATGCAGACCGTCACAGCAAACGTTTGTTTGGCTGGAAGCTGGAACCATGAAAGCTGGCCAGTGGCCAGTGACCACACCGCCGTTTGACGTTTACATGATAACTGACCAGGTAGTTCGCACAGATGTGTCAGATGATGAACGCACCTGCGGATCGTACATACAGTACGTACGTTCACGGTTCAACGTTGATTCTTGTTATCATCTTGATATCATACATGATGATACCGATCAGCGATACTCGTTGGGTCGACACAACATACACGGCTCGGCATTTTCGACAAAAGTTAAGACGATACTGCACGCACTTAGGTTATACGAACTGAATATCCGGAGTCCGGAGACTTGACAGGAAAAAATTGATTCTATTCACTATACGCAAGCAACGCACTCAGCTGAACCATTCAACCAAGTTTTGAACTTTCGAATTCCCTCTCGCTCTCAAGCCTTAGCCTCTTCCAAATCTGATTAGCTGTCATAGGGAGTGAACATATTCTACCCACCGTGGACATTTCCGCGCATGACGCAGAGGAACATCGACTACTGCGGTCATACATGATACACGCAGCGCACATGGCGGCTGTCCAGGGCCGACCATCTCATCCCCCATCGGGTGCAAGTTGCACATCGGCCCCTGACGTTGTGTCGCACACATGCGTAAGCAGAGATTGCACCGTAAGTGCCTATTGAGGATGGCGATTCCAACAGGACACGTCACACCAACCAAGTTCAAACAAGGGGTCACTACTAACTACGGTCCACATGGCCATTGTCACATGTCTTAGGTCTATATAAGAGTACAGGGCCACAGGCTTCCCGAGGACTTGGGGAGAACCCAGAAACCTCCAGAGATCCTTAGAGAGCCAAAGACAAAGTCTCTTTTGTGTTTTGACTTGATACTTGATATATTCTCATCAAACTCTAAACCCCCGGTCCCCCGATTGCCAGAGTGGCTCAGGCCCTTGTTACATCAGCCGACCAACTCTCCTCCCAAGTCCAAGTTTCCGGTTTCTGCCATTTGATCAGTATTTTCTATACTTCTCGAGCTCAACAGCATGAAGCCTACTTTGGCTAGACTACATTTAAAGTTTGAAAAGGCAGGTGAAATATGGGAACACAGTATGGTGGGTAGATACGTCGCTCATGTAATGCGAAAGCATCCTCACGTCAACATAGACAAGTACCCTTTTGTGAAGTTCCAGTAAGAACTCCCATAATTCATTGGCATCGATTGATTGAATGACTTCACGACTGACATTTGAGTTTCTAGAGGGGCACCTCATACGTCCCCAGACACAAATGACCCCTATCACTCATCTGTAAGGCTCAGCAAAAAGAAGGGCAGAGGCACTGGATTCTCTTTGCACATGTACCCTGACGGAAGAGTGACATCATCCCGTTCAAGTATCCCATCTCTGCAGGTGGAACCTGCTGATCCTGTAGAACTGGGCGAGAACGCCAAATGGCTTCAGAAAGAGTTCAGGGAGAAATGGAAGGCGGAAAACGAAGCCAAACGCTCCAAGCAAAATGAATCAGGTGGAGGGGAAAGCTCTTCCAAGCGGTGACGGTGTGACCATTATCCATATTGGTGTTAAGGGCAAGACCAAGGCCTCCTCACTGTCCAGTGCTGAGTATGCTGCTTCCTTTGCTCGTCGAGAAATTGAACGTCTGCGCTCCCAAGGCTCCCAAGGCGCCCAAGGCGCCAGACGTGACACGTCCAGGTTGCAACTTGAAGATTTGCAGTCAGCTTTAGATACTGGTGGGGGATTCAATTTCATCCCGCCCTACCTTACAGGCCAGCACATACCTAGTATATTGTTGAGAAGTAAGCCATGCTCGGTGCTGGGAGCCGCATCACGTGACGGCGTTACCAGCCAGGCGCACATATTTTCCACCTTCTCACTCCTCGAGTGACCTAGGTAGCTCTTTAGTCAAATATACACCACCATTATGCCCCCCAAATTGCTCAATATATGTATTGAAAACTCGATTGATACCATATTGATTACTGCATAACAGGCTGCATGATTCCGAAGACTTGATCAAAGAAAGAAAGGGATTGTCTGATACATTGACAGAGGTTACCGGGGATGAGAAGGAGCGGTTCTTAGATTTTGCAGCTTCTATGCTTCAATGGTTGCCTGAGAACAGAAAGTCTGCCAAAGAGCTTTCACAACACCCTTTTCTCTCCCACGGCTTCAAGTAACAGAAGGAAGAGGATTCATGAACTGTCTTTGCTTTAGCCCTAGCGTATGATGTAATGTCCATAGTGATCGGTAGCATGTCGCAATAGCAAGCCTCTCCACTAAGTTGGAACTTGGGCTGCCAAAGACGAGGTGACTTTGTGAGTCACGTTTGCCTTCCGAGTCCGTACCTGCTCAGTGCTCAGTATGAAAGCACTCAGATGTGCTCGAAAAAGGTAGTCGGCGCTTTTATGTGACATATATAAGTGACCTTGCGCGATGAGCAATGTTCCACAGCTCAACACATACCTCGTAATCGAATACTCTATCGTTCAATAGGGAACTGTATCGACGTAGATGGGTAGAGGTCTATTGCCGCAGTATGTTAGGTACCCTCCTTACGCGACGGAGTTGGGGAGGTTTTTGTGGTTTTTGTGCCGTGCGGCCGTGCCACTGTAAGGAGGTACAGTAGCCTGTAGGTGCCTAAACGGGTGCCTACAGGTGGGTGCTAGTGCCAGGTGGGGCGCCAAACCCCGACAAACACCTCCAAAACTCTCCATCGCGTCGCGTGATGGCACTTCCTTTCACGCATCGTCGTGCGATCACCCGTGTGAACTCACAGATTGTATGTATACATGTATGTACCGCATCACCCCGAAAAGTCCACAAAGAGATCCTCAACCTAAAATGCAAAGACCTATCAATAGCCCGGAGTCGTTCATGTGGTCGTGACCGACAACCATCCCGCCTTAAGACGAAATGTGTGGCTGCCACGCTGCCATCTACACAGCGGGAGCATGCCCCCAATCTGCTGCCCTCGAGCGCCGCCTGCGCAACCGAGGACCCGATCACCAGGCCACTGTCACGAAGTACCTAGACGAAAGCCATGCCACGATCCTTGCTCTCACATCCACGGTCCTGTCTCTTCGGGGAGACCACGTCGCGAAGCAGCCTCTTGTGGACCCTTCCACCGGCTCTGTCCTCTGCTGGAACGGCGAAGCGTGGAAGATACGAGGCCGCGAGGTGCAGGGAAACGATGCTGAAGCCGTCATGGCTTTGCTGAGCGAGACCAGCCGTTCTCCTTGTGCTGTGAACGACGACGGCGCGAGTGTGCTACGTGTGCTGCGAGATATTGAAGGTCCCTTTGCATTCATCTACTACGACGAGGCAGCGAAGCGCTTATTCTACGGGCGAGATCGTCTAGGGCGTCGTTCTCTGCTGGTCAAAGCTGGCGATCCGTTCCTTTTGGCCAGCGTGGCTGATGATTGTGCTGCGGGGGGTTGGGCCGAGGTGGAAGCGGATGGTGTGTATGTTTTGCAGTTCCCGCGGGGAGACGCAGACGCAGACGCAGACGCAGACGCAGACGCGCAAACGCGGCAGATGGGTGAGTATGTGCCCGTCCGACATGACTGGGTTGATGACGATTCGTATGTAAGTTGATTACGAGACTTGATTGAAAAATACCTCAAGTCTGCTTCCAGGATAAGAGTTTGCTGGGGGAGCTTTTCTTCTTTAACATTCACAGATTTCGGGCATAGGAGTCTTCAATCGTGCCATACCAGCGGAGCATTCTCGTCTCACGAAGCAGTCTGGCGTTGTCGAGCAGTTGCGTCGCCGTCTCACCGAGTCTTTGCGTTTGCGCGTGCAGCAGATACCAGTTCCACCGGGTGCAGTTATGACTGCAACTACGTCGGACGCAAGAGTGGCCGTTTTATTTTCTGGAGGCCTCGATTGCACGGTCTTGGCTCGCCTCGCGAGTGATTTACTTCCAGGTGACCAACCGATTGACCTACTGAATGTGGCTTTTGAGAACCCTAGGATTGCATCGCAGCACAAGGGGCTGTCGCAGGATGAGTTATATGAGCTGTGTCCAGATCGTATCACAGGACGCAAGTCATTTGTGGAACTTGTGCGGGCATGTCCTCTGCGCAGGTTCCGCCTTATCACGGTACGATGAGATCGGCTTCCACTCCTTTCCTCTTTATGTTTCGTTTGCACGATTCGCCCTCTGACGCAACTGTAGGTGAATGTTCCATTTACGCTCACGTCTGAACATCGGGCCGAGGTAGTCGAGCTGATGTACCCGCACGGGACTGAAATGGATCTGTCCATTGCCTTTGCGCTGTACTTTGCTGCGCGCGGTGAAGGACTCTGCCAGAGCAGTGTTGACTCGCGCCAAGCATGTCCGTACAAGACGACCGCCCGAGTTTTGCTCTCCGGCCTGGGCGCCGATGAGTTGTTCGGGGGATACGTACGACACGCCACGGCGTACAGCCGACGGGGCTATGAAGGCTTGGTGGAAGAGCTGCAGCTCGACGTGAGTCGTCTGGGGAAGCGAAACCTTGGTCGCGACGATCGAGTCATGGCTCATTGGGAGAAGGAAGTGCGCTTCCCGTTTCTCGACGAGGATTTTGTGCGATGGGCAATTGGGCTCTCTGTGGAGGAAAAGTGCGACTTTGCCCACCCAGAAGTCGAGGGTGAGAGTGAAGTTGAGGACCAAGCGTTGCCAGAGCCAGGCAAACGGATACTCCGTCTCCTTGCCCAAGAGCTGGGCATGATAGAGGTTGCGCGGGAGAAGAAGCGTGCGGTACGTATCGCCATATGGCATTATCATAAGCCTACTGGGTAATGATGGATTGCATATCCAAGAGGCAGTAAAACCCAACAGCTAACGCGGGGCGCACAGATCCAGTTTGGGGCGAGAACCGCCAAGATGGAAAGCGGTAAGGTCAAAGGCACGACACTCATTTCGCCTTGAGGGACAGCTTCCGGACAGACCCCGTCATTCTTGAAGCATCGCGATGAGGATGTGACATCGGCAAGCGCCGGCCTTGAATAACATTCGGGTGCTGGCAAAGGCACCGCTAGGCAGGTAGATAGAAGACGACGGCGGCAGTGATGAGATGCAAACAGATACTTCGGAGCCCTTGGCGCTGCCACGAGACTGAGCTGCACCAGCCTCTCTGAGATGCGCAAGATGCCTTCGCGATCAAGTGTGTTTTGCGCGCCGGCTTCTCGTAAGCCCATGCCACATAACCCTTGGGTCATGCGTGCTCTTGACAATCCAAGAATTGGGGGGCTGGCGCTCAGTTACGTTGCGCGGGACAATGAGTGGCAATGACGTGGTTGAAAGGCAAGTCTGAGCCGAGGTGTTTTGTGCTTGATTTGGTTGATAATGGAACTTGTGGCCAAAACAACAATGAGGTCTACGAAGCATATTCATGCACGTATCATGGGCGCTGATTTTCCACATTCTTTAATCCTACCACAAGTGAGAACAGCCCATCAGACTAGGCTCGCCCTTTTGGGCTCCTTGGACCTTGAGCACGCATGGTAGGTCAACGACAGTCAACAGCGGTGCATACTACACCTTCCGCGGCTCGAGAAGCTTCTTATGAACATCACTCACCCTTTCCGTGCCCAGATCACCGCGTGATGAAATATAGTATGTAGCAGAACCTGATAGGTGTTCCTTTGATCATAGTATCAGGCCATTAAAAACACATCTTCTATGGTGCAACCGAAGTAAACTCATCCACATGGTAGCTGGACACAATCGTTATACCTAGTTAGGTAGACAATGTGCTTCGCAAAGTTGCTCAACGCAGCGCGTAACTGGGTCCAAGCCCGGATGCCCAAAGGCGGCCCATAGTCCGTAATTCCACGCGGTAACTAACGAATAAGAGAAAGGTAGAGGCGCGTTAACGCGCGCCCCGAAGCGCCATGATTTTAGTGCACTCGCTGCCTTCAACCGAGAGCCGGAAGACCGGGAGGGTTACCAGATTAGGCCCGGCGCAACATGGTAGACCGTAGGTACATATGTAGGTATGTAGGTACATTATCATTAGGTAGGCTTGTCAAGTTGTCAGCCTCGTTCCATATGATGGCCATTTTGGTCGCGGCTCCGACGGCCAGACCCGCGCGTCGCAAAGATGCTAGGGCGCAGCCGCGGCGCGCTTGCTCCGGCCAGTCTGCCGAGAAAGGCATGATCAAGACAGGTAGGTACATAATAAGGGTCCCGACTCCTGGGACTAGAACGGCCTCTGTGGGCTAGAACAGTCAGAGCGTGTTTGTCCTTGACTGCATGCTCTTTCGAGTCTTGATGACAGATCCTTTTGTTTGCTCGGCGGGCGCGTCCACCGTAGTCTAACGTTTCATTTCGAGGGCTGTTTCAACACCAAGGGATCTGGAAACGAAAGCTGGTGAACCAGACCGCGATAGACCGCGATAGACCGCGATAGACCGCGATAGACCACGGCAGACCTACCCCATCGGACCGTACCAGATCATAGACGCAAATAATTGCACGCTGAGGCCATCGTGACCTGGTTTCAGGATTCGGAGATGAGGCGCTTGTCTACCTGCGCACCTACGCGGCGCCAAACACCCAATCCAAGAAGCCGTCGTTCACTCATGGGATTCTGACATTCTGAGATCGAAAATTCTTCATCAGAACACAGAGCAAGTGTAGGTGTGGTCAAAGTTCTATAAAGGTTATTGTCGTGCGCACTCTCATTCTCTCTCATCATCAACCAACAGCTTCTACCGCAACATCTTCCACAGCCGTCAGACTTCGCTCCTTTATCACCTTGCCACTGTCCTTCGTGGTGCCACTCCTTCTACAACAGTCTTTACAGCTCAAAGCTCGTCTCTCATTCAAACGCCTGTCTTTCGAAGCCTTCTGTTTCAAAACAAACACATTCTCAAACTCTTCTACAACACCAAAAACGGCCATCGTCATCCACACCAAAGCATCACCAACATGTACTTCATGCTCCCCGCTCTCGCGGCCAGCTTCGCTGGTCTCGCCTCCGCCACCAGTCTCGCCGGCCTCGGCTCCAACGCCAACGTCAATGCCCACGTCGAAGTAGCCGCCGTCGCGCACGCCAACGTAGATTTGAACGCCCACGCCGACCTCAACGCCGCCCGCAAGAAGAACTCCGGCTACCGGTGCCCCAATTCCATGAGCTACTGCCCCTGGACCAAGGCCTGCGCATGCCCTCCCGGCCAGAAACTCGACGCCTCCTCCAAGACCTGTGTCGGAAACGTCCAGACGGGCGCATGGCCCGAACCCGACATCAAGGCCTACAAGACCAATAATGTTGAGCTTGCCAGCTTCTGCGCTGCGTCTCCTACCAAGATTGTCAAGTACAACCCGAACCACAAGTACTGCCAGGCGAGCCTGAACAATGTGGCCTTTTGCGCACCGGCCAGTATCCAGCACGATCTTTCTGTGAAGCTGGATGTTGAGGTCGATATCGACGTGCACGCCAATGTGAGCGCTGAGTTGAAGAATGTCTGCGCGGCTCTGTTCGGTCTGTATGTCGAGACGGTTGTGGACGCCGTTGTGGCTTTCAACACTCAGACCCTTGGCCTGGCTACCGCGACTGCTGAGGTCAAGGGTAGTGTCTCGGTGAATATCTTGAAGAGCATCCAGGGTCTCCAGGGATTCGGGTGCAAGTTTGGCTGGGGAAACTGCAATGTCGACTGTGTGGCTTACTGCACTAAGGGCTGCAAGAACTATGTTGATGTTGGCGCCGAGGTTGGTGGCAGCATCAATGGGCTTGTTGGGTTCTGTGTTCTTGATAAGGTCATCTTGACGCTGAATGCGACGCAGCAGATTGTCGCGCATGTTGTCGATGGCATGCTGTGCCTTGTTGGTGGTTTGATCAAGACTGTCTTGTCCAAGTTCGACTGCCACTGCCACTAGTGGCCTCATCTCCTGAAGAGCATCATGCGGCGTTGGGGCAGGATATGTTTTTTTTTGTTTTCGGCGGGCGTAATCGATCGTTCATGTCTCGGTTGCGTCCCGTACCATCTTTTGTCTGTCTGCCTGTTGTCTGTCTGTCTGTCTGTCTGTCTGTCTGTCTGTTGGGGATGGACCAATCTGCATCATGTAAACAAGTAACTTTTAATGCTTATACCTATAGTCTTTTCTAATTACCTAATATTCATTATCCATCATGATGTATCTTACACCGCTTCGATGCAACCGAATGACGCCTAATAAATATGCATGCATCATACAATGCGCCTCTATCTGTTCAAGATTAGTGCATGGCATTTCACCAACCGACAGCATGCCAGCTATCCTTTCGCACGCATGGTGGGTGTACACACATGCGTACATAAATACACATTATATCCCTCAAACCCTCACTTGGCCGGTCGGCTCGTCTGTCTGCCGATCAGGCACATGCCGATACCATAACTGGTTTTCCGGCCCTGTCCAACATAAATTGGCTAAACGCGTCATCGTCGTTGGCGTCGATCAAGAACCTTCGGTCCTCCGTCTCCAGTGGCAGTTTCGCGTACAACCCCTCTCCAGCCTTTGGCCAAAACGGAGGTAGAGCATCTTTCTGGGCTTTATCAGCTACCCCAGCTCCACCGGCCTCTCCGTCCATATTCTCGGCTTTCAGTCCCGCTGACGGGACATCATCTGTAGTCTGAGCGAGTAGCAATCGCCTCAGCGCTTTCTTGGCATTCTTCTGCCGGTGACGGGCTCTAGGATTCACAGCCGTGTGGCCGTGTCTTGGTGTCACTCTTCCCACTAGACGGGACTCCGCCTTGATGATAGACTCTGTCTGCGAGCTCAGTGGGCCATGAAGTGTCTTTTGCCAGTCTGGAGAGTCGAACATGGGCAGGTCGGCGTGTTTTTTAGACACTGAGACCATGACGTCGACTAGAAGCTGTGGGCGGAGTCGATCGCAGAACGACAAGAGCTTTAATAGATCAGTGCGATTCTTCTGCATGAAGTATTGCGTGCGCTTCAGATTCAGAGTTAGCAACGTGGAACTGTAAATAGTTTCGGCCTCAAGGGTCAGCCAGAACTTACTGCCAAGTCAGATGCCACGCCGCCGGGGTACCCCCCAAGCTGCGGCGTTCCAGAGACGACTCCATCTGCTACCGAAGACAGTTCCTCCTCGGGGGAAAGCTCTATGGTCTCACGCTCCCACGGACTCCTACTGTCTAAAGACCTTGCCGTTTGGACAGCAGACTGAGGCTCGCCTTTCACTGGAGCCTGTTGAGCTGACGGGACCAACGGCTGCAGCAACTGGGGTGTCGTGGCCGCAGAGGTGGACGATATCTTAGGCGCTGAGAACGGTATCGTCTTTTGAGTAAAATCAGGAATTTCATAGTTTGCCCGTTTTCGTTTCAGTGTGCATGGAGCTGCCGCAATGTTGTCTACGCGAACTCTTGCCGCCCAGCCATCGTTCAGGGCAGAGACGCCATTTGGCATAGCGATTGTAGATGGAACACCTGAAATAGGCCACCCTACATCCCGAGAACTGTTCGCGCTGCTCGAAAAGCCTCCATTTGATGCAGGGCACTTGATTTCGCTGTCAACTCTTGCCGTCCAGCCATCGTTCAGGACAGCGACGCCATTTGGCAAAGCGATTGTAGATGGAACACCTGAGATAGGCCACCCTACATCCTGAGAACCGTTCGCGCTGCTCGAAAAGCCTCCATTTGATGCAGGGTACTTGATTTTGCCATCCGTATTACGGATACGACTGAGGATAAGCGGACTCGAGGTAGTGAATTGCGGTACGTAAGGCGTACGCCGATCGGACGGGGTGCCGTTGGCCACCTGATGTGCGAAGTTGATCGATGTGCTGTGCAGAGAGTTCCGAACAGGCGTTGAATGCTGAGGCATATGAATTGGGTCCATTTTTTACTCGTCGTCGATCTCTGTCGGAGCTTAAAGTTTGGATGCGTTTAGCTGCAGCAAGGAGGCGCTCGCGGGACGAGGCAAGCAAGGGGGAGGGAGACTGAAAGCTCGTAGTGCGGCCCCATCTGAACGCTCAAACGAGGCCTCCTTACGCCCACATCGTAAGATTTTTCAATTTGATGTCAGGGATTGACATGAGATGAGACGTTTCGTGGTTGGGTTTCATAGTGAGTTTCGTCAATGCGTCGTTGTCGAGTTTGACAAACGGCGCGTCAACCAACGCGATCACGTGACACCCCTGTACTGGGGATAATCTATTGGACTCCACTGACGGGTCAACGACTTCTCACTTCTCCTAGTTCTGACTTCTTCACCCTTTTCTGAAAGCATGAACCTGTTATACAGTTGTCTTACATACAATATTCTACGGATTGGTGCCTATGTATTTCTATCGGACAGCGCCTTGCTCCCTCAGCGCCAAGATTTCGGACTCATTCAACCCCAGGTACTCTGTGAGCACCTCTTCTGTGTGCTGTCCCAGCATCGGGGGCGCGGACCGAATGGAGGGTTGGGTGTCTGAAAATTTGACAGGCGTATTGACCAACTTGATCGGACCACACGCCTCATGGTTCATTTCTACCACCATATCGCGAGCCTTTGTGTGTGCATGGTTCAGCGTGGCTTGTACATCATTGACGGCCGCATAAGGCAGGCCACTGCCCTCAAATCTCTGCAGCCACTGCTCTGTGGTCTTCTTCTGCGTTAAGGTCTCAATCATGGCCTCGAGCTCATCGCGGTGACAGACTCTGTCCGCATTTGTCTTGAATCTGGCATCTTGTTTCCATTCTGGCTTGCTGAGGCCATCGGCCAGCACGCCAAAAAGGCGGTCATTGCCGCCGCCTAGAAGAATGTCACCATCCTTGGTCTTGAAGGACCTATAAGGGACAATCGAGGCTACTCTCTTGGTCAGTATTTCTTGTCTGCTGTTTTCGTGGACCTCAAATGTACGAGGGGTCCAAATTGATCAATGCATACGATGTGCTGTGCCCCATCTGCCCGAGTCCTTTTCGCCACTGATCAGACAGCTGCTGGCAATGTTGGCTAACGTCGCGGTTTGGCAGTCGCTCAACGCCACGTCAAGATGCTGGCCCTTGCCGTTCTTCGCCCTGCCCAGCAGAGCTGCCATAATGCTGTTGCTGGTATATAAGCCGGTGGTGAGATCGGTGACCGCAACCCCAACCTTGACAGGGGGGCCGTCCCGTTGACCCGTGATATGCATCAAGCCGAATTCAGCTTCCACCATGACATCGTAGCCAGCGCGATTCGAGTACGGGCCCGTCTGGCCATAGCCAGTAATGGATGCGTAGATAAGGCCAGGGTTGATGCTTCGCAGCGTGTCGTAGTCCAACGCGTATTTTTTTAGTGTGCCAGGGAGATAATTCTCCACCAGGATGTCGCACTTGGCGACAAGCTTGTGCAAAATATCGACGCCCTGCTTGTGCTGAAAAGAAAGGCCGAGCGACTTTTTGTTTCGATTCGCCTGTTCATTTTTGTCAGAAACACTTCCGCGGTCAGCATTGGCCTGAATGATCTTGATCACGAGTGGAAGAACAAAAGGGGACGGATGGAAATGTATGTACTCCGAGAAAATAGGCAGCTTCCCCCGGCCCTTTTGCATGGTGCTCTGACTTGTATGCAGCATACGGAGGGCCCCATGCTCTGGTATCGTCCCCTCTAACCGGATGCTCGATCTTGATCACTTCGGCACTACACGCAGTAGATAAGTTTCAGCATCGCGAGAACCTCGAAAGTGCACAGCACCAGCGTTGCGACTTACCCCATATCACCCAAAATCTGAGTACAGTATGGCTGTAAAGGACAATTAGAATTGTGGCACACTATTTCTCCGTCGCGGACACACAGATACAGAGAGGCATGACAACCCCTTGCAAACACGCGGGCACCACATGCGTGGACTTACACCGGCCAAGACACGGGTCATGTCCAACACGCGATAGCCTTCAAGGGGTAAAGAGCCCTTGCTTGCCGACATTGAATACCGCCGAGAATCATGGCGAAATGAAAAGGACGGTCGGACCGTCTGGACGGGACGAAGACAGCGGGAAATAAACGACATGGCCGAGGCTCTGTTGTTGCGAAGACACTAGCTAGCCATCGAGTCCGGGAGATATGGACGAAGCTATCAAAAGAGTCCAAGAGAATTATCGTGTAAATTTAAGGTTCGGTGAGCACCTTCAGTATAAGTAATGACTGATGAGGCGAACGTGGATGAATTACAGGGTCATCGTCAAGTCAATTCAAGTTTGTCAAGTCAATCTTGCCTCGGTCATGGACAGAAGCTGGTCACCGAGTGATCCGACCCGGGGAAAAAGGGGGGCGGCATACGGCCCGGCCAGTCACCATGCAATGCGTCTTCCGAGCTGGAGAAGTCCGGCGATTGTGGCGCGTGCGTGGCGCAGATCTCTAGCTAATCTGATTGGTAGACGTGGGGCAATCTCGTAATCCAACGCCGGGCCATGGAAATGCGCCCCTCTTGAAACCGCGCTACTCCGTAAACGTCAACTGGCAACGAAACCGTGATCCCTTGTTGCCTTATTTACTTTCTTATTTTGCATTTCTTTTCTTTTCTTTCAGCAACTCTTCCCCCTCTGACCAAGATACACGTCCGATTCATACCAAGTCCTCCGTTTCTGTCCTCTAAGTCGGTTCGTCAAACCAATCCGGCCCCTTTTGTCTCGTGTGATCAAGTGGGATTTGCTTCTGTACCGGCGTATGCATGATTCTGATACACCAGCCACAAGTCTTTCCTGCAGTTTCCTGCAGAATGGCCTATGCACTGCCACCCTTCCATGTCTTACTTTCTCCGTATGGTCCATGAATCAGTGAAAACGCAAGTCTGTGAGGGAGTTTTTATTGCAGGTTCCGCCAAGTCATTTTGGATCTGCAGAACTGCGTCACAAGAGTCTGGCTGGTGGAACTTGGAAGCACGACATGACGCTACCCCGATAAAATGGATTTGCATACAGCGACTGGTGTCTCGACTCTTGACATATGGCAGCACTGCATTAGTCGGCATGAGGAGCATTGCGAGGCATTACGAGGCACTGCGAGGCATCATGCTAGAAGATGTTAGTGTCTTGGTCTGCTTCTTTGCGGGACTTGATACGACGACCCAGCATGAGTCCATCATCATCAACTGCTTGTCGCCGTCATCCCTGGACTTTCCAGCTCGCGTCGAAGTCGCAAACGCTTTCAAACCGTTCAACATGCTTTCTAGTACATATTCTGTATGCCCTAAATTAAAGCTGTCTCATATGCGGCTGCAATGCGCGGGATCGGGGCAGAAGGACCGGTAAAGCCAACAAAGGGCGGCGTTGCTGGGAGATGGCGGGTTCGACGGCCGGGTTCATCGAGTTATCGGAGATGATCCTTGCTCATAGGCAAACAAGACAAGAGATGCTATCCTTGTTGGTCTTCGCAGACGTGCCACATGCATGAATACGCCACGCCGGGTGCGTTCCCGGCTGCCATTTATAGACGGCAGAAGTGAAGGAGATTGTTGGGCCTGAGCTTTTCCCATCCATTTCTCTTCTGCCGCACAAGCCACCCTTCTCTTTTTTTTTCTTATATTTTCTTTTTCAACTCCCCTTGGCTTTTACGCTGTTTCACTGCCGTCACGCCGTGCTTTTTTTCATACGCTACTCCGTAGACGTTGTGCGGGGAAGTCGCTATATATACCCCACGATCCCCTCTTGAACGACAACGACCGCAAGAGACTTATTAGTAGCTCAGCACTTCTCAATCTATTTGCAACCAACGTTCGCCCGCCGGAAAACATTTCAACGTCAAGCCCATACTTCTATAGTAATGGCTCCCTCAGCGTTGACATGGACACGACATCCAAGAGGGGTCGAGACACAGGTGCCAGATGGCACAAGGCTTTGGATCGTGGTGGGCGTCATCGCCGCAATACTCGTCCTGACTGGCATCGCGACCATCATTGTCATTTCGTTCATCAAATGTCGTCGCCGTTGCCGCCGCCGTCCCAGCGCACCAAGCCCGTACAAGGATGTGAGCGCCAAGGAGTGGGCTCGCCCGAGGCTTCCGACAGCAAAGTCACGATCCGATCTATCAGTGGCGGATGCTCTCGACCCCGAATTCGAACAACAGCGGACATACCTGATACAAAAATCACTAGCCAGCCGTGCCCGTGCAGAGTCCCAAGATGGTTCATCACAGCCTGACATTCGACTCAAGACCCCCCGAGACGACCTCGTCCAAAAGCCGCCCAATTGTTTGAACCCGTCGAATACCCACGGACGCGATGCCGGCACGGCTCAGTTGGATAAGGCGAGACCTGCTACTCAACAAAGCCAGCGGCCCAAACTGCCTGTTGGCCTGGCAGACAACCTCAAGGAGTGGGAGGCTCGGGTGCAGCGAGACGGCGACAGACCCTTGCCGTGCCATCCGGCTCTCCGTGCAGAAGGACCGGATATGACTGACAAGAATATCGAGAGAGGGCGCAGTGGAAAGTGACGAAATCCAAGATCGGAATGGAACTGAAAACGAATCAGAAAAGAGAAATGGCAAGAATAAAAAATAGAACCAAGACGGAACATGAGGTGAGCTGGGCGTCGTGGAATAGCATGGTTTCTGACATGATGATAATGAAGGGCACAGGAGTAAAAGGAGTAAAGGATACTACAAAGGATTATATATGAGCGCCCCTCGAGGTGAGGTAGGGAGCAATAAATCATAATACCACATGAATACAAGACCGAATCTTTCGACTATATACATGGCGAAGATGCATGAAGATTACAAGTCGGGCTCGTGGATGATTCCTGGCCGACTTCCATACATCTCGAGAAAAGCCGAAAACATATTAGCATCTGCACTCGACACATCCCGACTCCTATCATGACTCAATGTTGTTGGTGACCTCCACGAATGCCTGCCACTGTTTCCACGCCTCACCACTCTTGATGGCCCATTTCGCTCTCCTGTATCCCTCCTTCCAGCGCTGCCCTGCGTGTCCACGCTCGAGAATGACCTTGCCATCGTCGCCATGGCCCATGTCGCTCGTATCCGACTCGCAGACTCCTGCAACAACAAACAAAGCCGCCGTGTTGATGGCGATAAAGTCGATCAACGGATTGTCGTCTGGGACTTCGCCAAACAGGATCTTTTGCAGGATGACAGCATTCTCAGCCGGCTCCTTACCCCCGGATACCTCACTCAACGCGTGACGCCGGGCACCAAAGTCCTCGGGCGTAATGGTAAAATGCTCAATGACGACCTCACCATTGGGCTCCTTCTCTCTGACCAACCAGCAAAGGGTCCCTCCGGCACAGCTAATCTCGTCGAGCTCCTCCTCTCCACAGACAATCAATGCCTTGCGGCATCCAGCGCTCTTCAGTGCCTCCGCAAAGGGCGGTCCGAGGTCGCGTCTTCCGACTCCGATCACGCGTGCTTCTAGGACGTCTTCGACGGGATTCGCCAGCGGGCCGAGGTTGTTGAAGATGGTGCGGAAGGGCAGCTGCTTGCGGATGGGGGCCACGTAGCGCATGCCGGTGTGGAAGACGGGCGCAAAAAGGAAACTGTAGTTGGTTTCCGAGTAGATTTTGACGAGAGAGCTGGGCTTGACGGCGCTCAACACGGGTGCCTTGGGCTTCATGCTGTTGATCATGTCGGCGCTGCCTGATTTGGACGTGCTGGCTCTGTTTCCATGCTTCGAGACCATGAGGAGAGAAGATGCCAAGATGGAGGCCGTTGTGCTGACATTGAATGTGTTGTGGCAGTCCCCTCCGGTTCCTACAATGTCGCACTGGTGTTTGGGGTCACAAGTCAGCCAATGGGGATGTACAACATGAGCATTTGTTTACCTCCAACGTCGATGATTTGGGGCCTTAGCCTCTTGTATGTATATATATATACAGGTGTGAAGAGAATCTCCTTCTTACCAAGCCTCCGTTATAGGTTCCTTCTTTTTTTGCCCTTTTGGCAAGAGTGGCCTTGAGTTCATCCACAGGAATGTCCTCGGCGGCTTTCAACATGACCCCTGCGGTCTTCTGCAGGACATCTGCCCGGAAATCCAGCTTTGTGAAGTGAAGGGCAATGAGTAGTGCAGACGTCTGAGCCTCCGTCACCTGGTTGGTGAAGAAGTGTGAGATTGCCTCGGCGATTTCCTCGGCGGATACATCATTTCTCAGCGGCCAGAGCTTGGTCAACAATGGCTTCAGATCAACTGGAGGTAGGCTGGAGTCCGGCTGAGAGAGCGACATGGTTCGTATGACGAGGCCGTAGAAATTGTGGAAAGGCGATGGGCGAGTGAGTGCAAAGTGATGCGGAACTGGCACTTATGCTTCGTTGTTGTGTGAATGAATGTATTCAGATCAGATGTCATCCTTCGAACCGCGACGGCGGACTCCTTTATATTACCGCAGTGATTTGCATACAACTCGATGACCCTCCTATCTAATGACTCCGGTCCAATTGCAATCACGAGTCTTTTTCTTGCCTGGTCATCACCGAACCGGCAGTTGCATATTTAGTGGGGCCTCAGAGCGTAACAGCTTGATCATTGGCCAAGATCGGGTCTACTTTTGCGTTTCGAAACGGCACGTTCGGAGCCACCTTTTCTTCCTTTCGAACTGGACCACGTGACAGCGTTCCTGTGCGCCATCTGTTGTGGAGTTGTCTTGTTGCACATCGCTTTCTCTCTATCCGCCTTGTTCTCTTTCCAGTTCATCATCCCCTCGACGAGCGACTCGGTCTATCTTGCAAATCCATACCCATACGAGCGCCCAAAATGTCTGTCTTTGAGAACGATAGGTCCGGCCGAGGGTATCAGGAAGATTTGAACAATGTGCTGTGCTGCCCCGACTGCAAGGAGGTACCGCCAAACCTGATCGAAGAGTTCTCGAGCGGCGACATGGTTTGTCAAAGCTGCGGCGTCGTCGTCGGTACGCGCATCATCGACACAAGGTCCGAATGGCGTACATTTGCGAATGATGATCACGGTGGAGACGATCCCAGCCGTGTTGGCGGACCACAAGACGAGTTTGTGGAGGGCGAGCAACTCGCCACCACCGTTGCTTTTTCCGAATCGAAGGCACACAAGGCGTTGTCACGTACGCAAAACAATGCGAACCAGGATAGAGCCCAAAAGGGTCTCATGGAGGCGTACAAGATGATCGTTTCCCTCTGCGAAACAATCAATATGGGGCAGAATGTTTCGAATGCGGCGAAGCACATCTTTAAGCTCGTGGACAAGCACAAGTTCATGAAGGGCAAGCCGCAAGAGGTTGTCATTGCTGGGTGCATCTTCATTGCCTGTCGCCAAAACAACGTCCCGCGAACGTTCAAAGAAATCTTCAATCTTACAAGCGTCAGCAAGAAGGAGGTCGGAAGGGTGTTCAAGAATCTGCAGAAGTTCTTGCTGAAGCTTCAAGATAGCGACGGTGAAGGTGCCACGGGTCTGAACACGGTGACGAGCTATGAAAACACGTCTGTGGGTGCAGAAGATCTCTGCAGTCGATACGTGTCACAGCTCGGCTTCAAGAATCAGCAAAAGATTTCCAAGATTTCACGAGAGCTGGCCGAGAAGGCCAATGATATCTCTGCCTTGGCCGGACGCTCTCCCCTCTCGGTGGCTGCTGCTTGTATCTACATGGCTTGCCATCTGATGCGCGAACCGCGTGCCTCGCTCCCCATCGCGAAGCAAGCTGGCGTCAGCGATGGCACAGTCAAGACGGCCTACAAGCACCTTTTTGTGGCTCGTGATCGTTTGATCAAAAAAGAATGGCTTGATGACGGCTGCAACATTAATGATATCCCGCAGGTACAGATATAATAACGAGCCATTGGCCTGAAAATTCACGGCACATGCGTGGATAGGCTCGTGCTAGTAGCACGTTATTCAGATCGGAATCACGATCTTGTTTTCTTCGCTTGGCGTTTGGGTGGACCTAGATTGAATGAGCCAGATGGCCAAGAACTGATATTGGTTTGATGGCGGTCACGCCGCGAAGCGAAAGGAATTCTGGCGTTGAAGGGGGTTTGCTTTTTCTTTTCTTGTGCTGTTCCAAGCGCACCATAACGTGGCATATCAAATGAGCGATCTTATATGGAATTACCAAGTATGTTTGGATGCATTTGGATGCTGTTTGCTGGGCAGCGGAAGCCTCCATCAGAGCTGTATGTACATACTTTCTTCATCACGAATGACGTACCGGCATTCTCCAAATGGCACCAGAACTTATTGCTCGAGTGAGATTGGCTATTCTTACACCGAGAAAATGGATGCACTTGCGCATACATAATACATACGTGTAGATGGTTGCGAGGGATATATGGTTGCAGGCTTGCAGCCCGATGAAGAGAACGCCGAGAACGTCGATGCCAAAGCGGCGTTGGACCCCACTTGGCGTGACATGCCCTTGTCTTGTACTCCGTAAGTTGTGTGTGTGGGTGGGCGCTCGTTGCCTGCCGCCGCGCTGCGCCTCGATGCGAAAAGATGCGAACGCCGTTTTCACGCCGCCAAGTCTTGTCTTCGCCTTCCAGCTCCCCTCTTTTTTGCCCAGCTCTGGCTCTTCTTGTCCAGCTCTGCTCGTCATGTTTACGACAATGCGGTAATGATGGTGGTGTCCTTGTTGTAGTCTTTCTTCTTTTCCCCATTCCCTCGTTTCCCTTCGATATCGGCCGATCCTGACGCTCGTTTTCGCTTTATCCCGAGCCTCAAGCATTCGTTACTGAAGCTCCCACATCTCACGCCATGGCCGAGAGCGAATACAAGGATCTGAAAGAGAAGCCACGGATACGAAACTCCCATGATCCTGCTCCCTGCGAGCCACCACTTTCTGTATCTCACTTTACCTGGGCTCAGCGCGTAGAGGCCGTTGTTAAAAATGCGTCCAACGAGCTCCTTCAGTCGTCTGCCGTCGGCTTCATCCTTCGTAAGAAGCACATGGCCGTTTCTAAAGATGGGAGGAGGATCCCATTGGCCATTGAGCATAGCGAGCCCTTGATAGACGCAAGACGCGGCCGCGCGTATGTGTCCAACAGTGTTCGGACATCTCGCTACACGCTGTGGGACTTTATTCCCAAGCAATTGATCTTCCAGTTTACCCGCGTTGGGAATTTCTATTTTCTTTGTGTTGGCATTCCGCAAATGGTAAAGAGCCTTACCTTGAAAAACATGATACTCTTTTGCCTCTTCACTCTCTAGTTAAGCGCCCTTTTTTCGCAGTACATATACGCCTTCCTCCCCTTTGCGCGACTTACCTAACTAAGCGTCACGTTCTAGATACCCGGCTTGTCGACGACTGGATCTTTTACGACAATCCTGCCTTTACTATTCTTTCTTCTTTTGACCATTGCCAAGGAGGGCTACGACGATTTTAGAAGACATCGATTGGACAATGTCGAGAACGCCAATTTTGCGACGATTCTGGGACGGGTCGACCACCACACCGGCAACATCAGGTCGCCGAATCTGTTGCGACGACTGAATCCCTTTGCCGTCAAATCGAGTGCGCAGCCAAGAGTAGCTCCCGACGACGAGTTTCAAGGTGTCCGCTGGGTTCCCACTCGCTGGAGCAACATCAAGGTGGGAGATGTAGTGCGGCTTTCGCGAGACGAGGGCGTGCCGGCCGATCTGGTGCTGTTGCATAGTGATGGAGAGAACGGCCTTGTCTACATCGATACCATGGCGTTGGACGGCGAAACGAATCTCAAAACGAAGCAAGTCTGCCATGCTCTCGAGAGCTGTGATTCTATACAAGGCATCGCCAACTGCAAGGCTGAGTTTGTCGTTGAGGATCCGAACCCGGAACTCTTCAACTTTGATGGGAGAGTCACTGTGGATGGAAAAGCATTACCATTGACGCTCAACGAGATTGTCTACCGAGGCAGCATTATGAGAAACACGACTGCTGCTTTCGGTCTCGTCGTGAACACGGGGGAGGAATGTAAAATTCGCATGAACTCGAATCGTCACCCGCGAGCCAAGAAGCCAGCACTGGAGAAGGTAGTGAATATCGTTGTAGTCACGCTGGCCATTTACGTGGTCATCTTGTCAGTTGGCGTTTCCATGGGCTACGTGAAGTGGAAGGAAGACTATGAACAACATGCCTGGTACTTGGATCAGGCTACGGTTCCTTTCCATCAGATCATCATCGCCTTTATCATCATGTTTAACAATGTGGTTCCGTTGGCGCTATACATCACTCTTGAGATCGTCAAGCTGGGCCAATTGCTGCTGCTGAACTCAGATATAGGCATGTACCACGCGGAATCGGATACCCCTGCCCGGTGCAATACCAATACGATCCTGGAAAATCTTGGTCAAGTCGGGTACATCTTCTCAGATAAGACGGGAACACTTACGGACAATATCATGAAGTTCCGCAAGTTAAGTGTCGCCGGTACAGTGTGGCTTCACAATATGGACCTGGACATGGAACGAGAGGATAAAAAAGTGGCATCGTTGCCCTCGACGTCAGTCTCATCCACCGAGGATGTGATGAGCGAAATGCCCCGAAAGTCGCTCATGCGCAATTCTGAGGCCAAACTACCAGATATTCTCGTCGAAGAAGAGAGCACTGATGACGTGGATGCGCCGGGCGGGCTGTCGTCACGACTATCCTTCGCAGGTCGTCGTACTTCCTCTCAATGGCGCTCAACTGGCCGCCCAGACCACGTCCAACCTGACGTAGATACCTCAGATCTTGTTGCGTACATGAAGCTACGCCCTCACTCCGCTTTTGCTAGAAAGGCGAGGGAGTACTTGCTTGCGGTGGCATTGTGCCACACCTGCTTGCCCGAAATCAAGGATGGCAAGGTTGATTTTCAAGCTTCTTCGCCTGACGAGTTGGCTCTCGTCCGGGCCGCCCAGGAGCTAGGCTATCAAATAGTGCATCGAAGCGCCAAATCCATTACTTTGCGAGTGCCTCAATCGAGCGGAGTCGCAGAGAAGATGACATTCGACATTCTAGACGTCATTGAGTTCAGCAGTGCCCGAAAGAGGATGTCGATTGTTGTTCGGTGCCCAGATGGCCGAGTGTCTATTATATGCAAGGGCGCCGATTCAGCTATTCTGCCTCGCCTCAAGCTGGCTTCACTGGCGATGCAAAAAGCTGCCGAAGTGAGAGAAAGTGCCGAGATGGAGCATGAGCGACAACGCCGCAGTCTGCACTATGATTCCCGCAACAGCTTCGGCGGTCGGCCCAGCTTGACGATCAGACGGATGGCAGCCGGTATCAACAATGGATGCCGAAGCATTGATGCGCAGCGTCCATCGGGCGTGGTCAGAAGACAATCGTTCGAGGTCAAGAAGCTCATGAGACTCTCGGGAGAACGTCCGCGTGGAGGCCCGCCAGCATCTCGTGGGGTATCACTTGATGTGAATCGCGCTCGAGCCACTCATCTGAGCCCCTCAAGCCATCATCATCTTCATAATCATCCGTTACCTGTGCCGGACCATCTTGCTTTCCTGGAAGAAGACCTATCCATGTACAATGAGTCCGAAGTGTTCACAAAATGTTTCAAACACCTCGACGACTTTGCCACAGAGGGGCTCCGAACATTACTCTATGCGCAAAGATATATTCATGAGCCGGAGTATCAAAGGTGGAAGAGGGGCTACGTTGACGCATCCACGAGCCTGGACAACAGACAGGAACGTATCGAAGCCGCAGGAGAAGAGATCGAGCAGTCGTTGGACCTGGTTGGGGCAACAGCCATTGAAGACAAGCTGCAGCAAGGTGTTCCCGAGACCATCGACCGACTCCGACGCGCCAACATCAAGATTTGGATGCTGACGGGTGATAAGCGCGAGACGGCCATCAATATCGCCCATTCGGCTCGGATTTGCCGTCCCGGGTCTGACCTATATATCCTCGATGTGGGCAAGGAAGAGGCTCTGGACGCTCAGCTGCTTGCACTAGACGAGGAGCTCGACAATGGTTCCATTCACAGCGTTGTCGTGATTGACGGCCAAACGCTGGCGGCCGTGGAGAAATCCAAGACACTGTCCACGCAGTTCTTCTGCATTATACTCCGTGTTGACTCTGTCATTTGCTGCCGGGCCTCCCCAGCGCAAAAGGCACTCCTCGTCAGGGCCGTTCGGTCCTCGCTCGGCAAGATCAAAGGCAACAAAAATAAGCACAGGGGGTTGACTCTGGCGATTGGCGATGGAGCGAACGACCTGGCCATGATCCAGGCCAGCCATGTTGGCATCGGCATTTCCGGAGGCCAAGAGGGACTCCAGGCAGCTCGCGTTGCAGACTACGCCATCGCCCAGTTCCGCTACCTGCAGAGGTTGCTCCTCGTCCACGGTCGGTGGAATTACGTCCGCACAGCCAAGTTCATTCTCTATACATTCTGGAAAGAAATGTTCTTCTATCTCCCAACGGCGCAGTACCAGAGGTATAACGGGTACACGGGCACGTCACTCTACCAATCTACTAGTCTGACCGTCTTCAACACGCTCTTCACAAGCTTGTGCACCATCTGTCTGGGCATCTGGGAGCAGGACCTCAGTGCAGACACGCTCTTGGCTGTACCGGAGCTCTACGTCTATGGGCAGCGGAACATGGGCCTCAACATCTACAAGTACATCCGGTGGATGCTGCTCGGTGCCGTGGAGGGTGTCATTGTCTGGTATGGTGTCTGGGCGGCGTATGGCTGGATTTCGCCGGCGGCTCGTGACGAGGGGCTCTATGCGCTTGGCAGTCTAGTCTTTACAGTTGGTATTCTGTGGATCAACTGGAAACTCTTGTAAGTTTGCACGATCTTCATCGGTTCTAAAAAGCCTTGCCATTAGGAATTAACAATCCCACATCCCCTTGATAACCTCAAAGACTAACTGGTTGAAGCATCTTTGAAACCCACTACAAACCCACCCTCGTCATACTGTCCTTTCTCATCACAACATGGGGCTGGTTCGCATGGCTCGCCTTCCTCGATGGTGTCTACGCTCCCGGCCCCGACGGCCCTTACAACATCCGGCACACCTTCACGCGGCACTTTGGGCGCGATCCCGTCTGGTGGGCGACTCTTTTTCTGGTGCTTGCCTTCCTGGGCGCGTTTGAACTAGCTGGCAAGACTATCAAGCGTAATTTGCTCGTCGCGGGGGCGTGGCATTGGCCGCCGTGGAGGAGGGTGCCTCGGGGGGAAGAGAACCTCGAGGAGTGGCATTTGCAGATATGGCAGGAGTTGGAGCTGGATGGGCGGGTGCGGGAGCGGTTGCGGAGGCTGGCGCATGATGAGCCGGATGTGAAGGAGGAGGACGAGGAGGAGGACGAGTTTGATTTAGAGGGTCTGGTGAATGCGTAGGATGTGTGTAGGTATATGTGTGTCTACTGTACCGTGTGTGTACGAATGGCTCAAATGGTGGAGTGAAATATTGGAGCCAATCTACCTAGTAATAAGTTTAGTTTCTCAATACTCATGTCGCGGGAGTTTCACGAGCGTAGTGTTGAACAAGAACATACAATTGCAATCATCTTGTTTGTCCGTCTGTGGTCCTTCTAAACGAAGAAACATGGACCTGCATCCTGAAGGCTAGACTAGAACACGAAGTCAAAACCATAGATAACTACGCAGTGCTTCAATTGTTCATTCCCTCGTGCCGCTAAGTCCTCTACTTAAATAATGACTTGCGAAGAAGGCACTCAAGGGAGGTCAAATAAATACCTAACCAGGTATGTACTGTAAGTACATATGTTAGAAGAAAAAAAAAGGGGCGTGGTAGCTGGTGGGATTGCTGCAAGGGCGGACAAATCCCCCTTTAGACTAGATCTTTTTGCACCATAAAGGGATAGACTCGTATCAGGATGAAGACCAGAAATAACATGTGTAGCTCATGTAGATACTGTGGCATCATGTTGTCCTGCCCCCCAATGAACATGCTGATGAAAACTTGAAGGTTGAAGCAATCATCGGTGTCCCCGCTCTCATGGATCACCAACCCTAGAGCCTTCTATTTCTTCCATCTTTTTTTCCCTTTTCGTTCTTGGTTTTTTTTTTTTAACTGAACAAAAGCTGCCTCTCTGATCTAAGTTGTACATAGATTAGTGACGATATCAATATGGAGGAGAACTGCGGTATTTTTCATCAAATAAGCGACGATTCTGAGTATATGTCCAGCGGGAGCGGAAAACATGGCAAAATACCCTTCTAGATTGACTTGCAGGGCTCTGCCATTGCAACTCCAAGCAATACATGTCCATGTTTTATAAGCACATGAACATCAAACAACAAATTGAAACAATCAATACAAGGCATCCAAGTCAAGCGAGCAAACACCGTCATAGTACTCTAGCTGTATACCAAGTCTACCTCACACATTCGTGCAGAGTCCTTAACCCTCTTCAACCCCCACAAGTGACAATCCGAACACAAAGACACAAAGACTCTTTTTCTTTAACCTCGATACAAGCTATTATGGAGTACTTGATTCCCCTTCATTGCCAATCCGACTTACAAGTTACAAGTTACAACGTACCAAGTCCCTAATTCGTATTTCCTCTTTTCAGTGATATCAGTATGAAATAAAAAAAAGTCATGAACCCATTACTAAATAAGACTCTGGGTTACAATCGTACATGTACGCCTCCCTTGGGGCCCTGGGTTTCAATTGAAAATAATGGAAAACACAAAATCCGTCCGGCCCCCCATTGCTGTCTGTCCCTTGTTTCCTTTGCCTCTCTTTCCGCCATTTCATTCCAATGACACAATGCTTTCGATATAACACAGGGGGAAAAATAAAAGGAAAATAAAAAAAGAGCAACAAGAACAAGGCACATCGAGTACCTCTTGACGGGTTCAGAATGAGTCCAGACCGAGCTCCCTCATAATGCGCGCTTCGCCTTCCCTGGCTCGCACCACCGTGCCACGATCACGGTCACGGTTACGGTCACGAATCTTGCCACCGCGCCGCTTCACTTCGCGGTTCCTACCCCACTAATGGTAGTTTCCGCCCCAACCACCACGCTGCTGCTGGCCGCCTCCATAGTAGCCCCCGCTGCCGAACCCTTGGCCGTAGTTTCCGTAAGGGCTGCTGCCGTGTTGGCTACCACCGCCGGCACCGCCCATGCCATAGCCGCTGCCGTGCACATTATGTCCCTGCAGATGACTGGGGTAACCGCCGTAACCTCCGCTGCCAATCTGGGAGTTCTGCGGCGGGAGGCCGCTTTGGCCGCTGGGCGCATTGTTGGCCGCAGATCCAGGCCGGGGTCCGCCACCAAGAGAGGGAGAAGGGCCCGAGGCATTCGCCTTGCCATCACCAAACGGCTTCAGCTCATCAGCCGAGCCAGACGCAGGGGCTTGGTTCTGGCTGTTGTATGACTGGCCCTGAGACTGCAATGCGGACGAACCGCGAGCATAGCTGTCGTGGGCTCCGCCATAGCTGCTGCTGCTAGCAGGCTGACCACCAGTCTGGCCAGAAGCAGAGCGACCGTATTCACCCAGTCCGGAGCTGAGGCTGCTGTCACGGTGAAGAGACGATGGCGCACCGGCAAAAGTGCTGGGCGACGACGAGTGGTCGTAGGGAGCATTGGGAGACATGCCATAAGGCTGTCCATACATGCCACCCTTACCACCGTAGGGGCCAAAGCCACCCTGCCCGTATCCAGAGTAGTATTGATGGTAATACGGATTGCTGTAGTAGGGGTGGCTGTACCCTGGGTATTGACCGTGGGTCTGAGGCTGCGAGCCCGGCACGCCCTGTTGAGCTTGTTGACTCTGCTGGCTCTGCTGGCCCTGTTGACCCTGCTGGCCGCTGTGTTGGCCATGCTGTTGCGCCTGAACGGCGGGGTTGGGGGTCGAATGACCACTGTTTTGGCTGTCGCTCGAGCCGCCGAATCGAGGCTGGTTGTGCAGGGAGCCACTTTGCGGGTACTGGCTGAGATTGTCTGCAGCATTGTACCCAGCAAATGGCCGCTGCTGAGAGGCGCCGTCGTGCTGGCCATGAGCGCCATACTGCTGTTGGGCGTAGGCGTTGTAAGGAGTCCGCTCCTGATGACTCGCCGTGTAGTAGTTGGAGTACTCGCTAGGCGCGGACGTGAAGGCAGCACCAGGTTGTTGGCCTTGGACTTGGGGCTGGCTGGTGGGAACGGAGTAGCTGTCGAATGGGGGCTGAGTGACAGGGGCAGTTTGAGCGCCGTTGTGGAAGGGACCAACGGGCTTCTGAACATGTGCGGTAGCAGTAGTGGCCGCAGAGTCCGCAGGTCCGAATCGGCCGTACTGCTGCTGGACGTGTGCTGTCGGAGCCTGAGCAGCTGCAGGGGCGGTAGGAACTAGAGGCACAGAAAAAGATTGTTAGCTTCCGGGTGTCCGAAAATTCGAATGGGAGAGGTGTCGCTCAGGAAGTCTGCTTACCGGTCCCAGGAGCGGCCGAAGGCACGCCGGCAGGCTTTTGAGGGAAGGCCTCTGGAACAGCAACCGGGTGAGATACCGGAGGTAGGGACGCACGAGGATGAGCAACGGGAGACTCAGCAGGGGGTTGAGCTCTCGTCTCTGGTTCCTCACGCTCGCCGTCGACATCCTCTTCTCCGTCGTTCAAGCTGAAAGCTCCAAACTTGACGGCAGCACGGTCCACTTCACGGTTGCCAGGCATTCGGACAGGCTCTTCTTGGTCCAGCACTCGGCGCTGAAGGCTGGGCACGCGGGCTGATCGTTCAGCGGTTGCCTTCAAAGCCGAGGTGGCGAAGCCACTCGAGGCGGCGGATCGATCAGTTTGGTGCTGCTGGTGAGCAGCCGAGATGGGAGTCGCGGAGGAACTAACCGGGCTCTGTCGTGGGTCCCAAGAGTCAGCAGTGGTGCTTCTGGCTGTATCGGTTGCCGGGGGGTTGGAGACGTCAACAACCTGTTCGAGATTTGTCTCGGTAAGATCATCGGGAGGAGGGAGAACCGCGTCAGGTTCAGAAAGGACGGGGGCTTGGGCGGGAACTGCGTGTTGAGCGACTGGTGTAGTCTCTTCCTCCGCAGGCTTCGCGACTTCGGGACCGTTTGGTTCGGCATCTTCTAGAGTGGGCAAAGCAGGCATGGGAGCTGGCATCTTCTTGGGAATAACAGGCGCAGGCGCGGGCTTAGGAGTCGTTGTTTGTCGTAGCATGCTGGCCCACGTCTTGGCTGTGGGAGCTCCAGGCTGAGGCATCTCGACAGGGGTCGACTTTTCAGCGACGGGAATTTCAGCAACGGGGATCTTTTGAGGCTCGGTATTTTCGTTAACGATAGGAGTGTCCCAGGAAAAGTCATCCTGAGTGTCCCAGGAAAAGGCATCCTCGGTGGGGATAGACTTGACAGGTTCATTGGAAGCGGCCTGGACAGGGCGGCCTCTACCAGCGCCACCGCGACCGCCTCTTTCCGAGCCTCGGCCTCGCCCACGAGAACCTTCAGAAACGGCTCGGCCGCCTCGAGTTGGATGCCGAACGTCTCCCGGGGAGAGCTTATTGTTGCTAGGCGGAGGTGAAGACTCCTTGGCCTTTTGGCGAGCAGCTTTTCTGTTGTTGGAGACTTGACCCCACTGAGAAATGGTCCCTGGAGGTTGCCAGAAGCTGTCAGCTTAGTCCACGAAGTAATATTGTCACAGCTAGCCTCATCGAGCTCTTCCTCTATTGATATGATGTGCAAGTGGGAAGGGAAGAAGTCAATGGGATTGGGAGAAGAGCGAGCAGCTGGACGAAGATGACTTGGTTCCCGGAGAAACGGGCATTCCTTCATCAGGCTGAATGAAAAGGACAAGCTCCGTGAGAGAAAAACTTGTTGCAAAGGGGAAGTGGAATGTACGCACCTTCAGCGATGCGTGCGACAGCTTCATTTTCATCGCCATTGGTCTCTTGAAGAGCAAAGAGAACGTCTGCTTCAGACCAGTCGGGGAACATTTCGCGAATTACAGACGTTTTGCTCCCATATAGCTTGCGAAGCTCGCCAAACTCGCCTCCGTCTTCAAAGGCGCCAAGATTTTCGTGTTTTAGATCTTGACTGTCGCCGTTGGTCCTAGAGCTGGTGCGGGCGGTGCGGCCACCGCGACCAGCGAAACCACCCCTACTTCCGCGGCCAGAGCCTCTGCCGCGCGAGGCGGACGGCCGTGATGCCACTTCTGACATGAGGGATGGATTTGTGGGTTATTAAAGAAGAAAAAAGGTGAGGTAAAGGCTCGACAAACACAGCGGCCAGATCAAGTGGCCGACTGCGAGAGAAGAGGAAGAAACAGGAGCCCAAAAGAAGACTGCAGGAGGGAAAGGCAGCTAAGGGCCAAATCCACGACAGAGACAATTCCTGGTGATGAAGCCAGGTCGATGCGTTGGTGAGGCGGATGGGGGCTCTTTCGAATGGATAGCTGAGGTGTGAAGAAGTTGAAGAGCGACGCGAGGATCCGGCCCAGTAGCAGAAGGAGAGGTTCCAGTTTCTTGGTGCCAGCCAGCCGGCTCCAAAGTATTTCTACTTTTCTGCTCTCCCCAGTGCTTCTGCTGTCTCTGTTCCCTAGTGCGGGTGTCTCAGAGCGCTTCCCAGTGGGCGTCCAGTTGGCGTCCAGTGCATCTTTAGCGCTCGCTGGCACAGGCAAGTGACCAGACGGGAGCGGGCATCGACTGGACGGGGAAGGGACGCCTAACTTCCTTCGCTGTAGGGACCCATACGCGAATCGGCAGTGGAGTCCCAGCAGTGAAGCGGATTGGGTTAGTCTCTGAGGGAGACCGTTCATTGGCCAACTCCCGCCTTCTGGCCCCTCTTTTTAGTTGTCCAGGTTGCACCAGTTTGCCGGGCACGAGCCCTGCAGCGCCGTCTCTGAACATCACTGCGAGATCTCACGCTGCAGATGCCTGATCGATGCAAGGACGGCCTCCGCCGATTTTAGCTTGCTTCCAGTTCGCCGCAAAATGCCAGCTGTGTGTTTGTCTCTGCTCTGCCTTTGTGATCATTGATGTGATGGGTCCGGATGTGGGCTTGCGTGGTCTGCGTTGCCATGAGCCAATGACGCCTTTTCAGTGGGGGTCGTCGTGGGCACGGACAGCTTTCACGATTCTTGTGCCTTTGCTGTGCTTTTGTTGTGCTTTTGTTGGAACTTGTGCCTTTGTTGTCCACCTTGAGCACTGCTCATCAGGATTCAGTGCTCACCTACGCAAGACTAAAAACAGCTACGAGATACGCCGTAATGGCCGCGAAAGATACTTACAAGGTACCAACTTAGCAGGCGCCTGTACGTACACTTTGGCCGCAACGACGACGCAAAGTCTATTGAGTCTTGACCACATCCTGACCACTCAGCAGCTGCCAGCCATACCCTCAACTTTCAAGGCTCAGACAGGTCATCGGGGCCCACCCAAGCTCTTTCTCTTATCGTCAGCAAGTCACGTGACTTTGGCTCAGTCTGCAAGTGGATGATGCAACTTGTTGCGCCAACCTTCGCGGAATCGTCAACGACTTGAACACGATATTGGCACACCAACTTGCTGGTATCGTTGCCAACATGTTCTCTACCAAGTCAGTCCAGGCGCTGAAACTATTCGACCGCTATCACGCACCGGCAAGCCTGTCAAAACAACAATCACAAAAACTTCTCGACGGCCTCAAGACGTCCTTTCGGAAGCAACTCGACCGTGAATATGGCCGCGGCCCCGACGAGCCTACAGCCGCATCGGCAGCAGCAACCGAGGATGGCCCTCACTTCCGACATTCGCCAGTTACACAACATCTGAAGTCTATTCTTTCCAATCCCCTCTTCAGCTCTAAAACGCAAGTCATTCTCCCGGCCAAGGCGAGATCGCCGAGAGCGAAGAGAGACCCCATGGATGTATTCGACGACGCCGTTTTCAAGGGCATGATGAACCTCAAGGCCGCCACGGGATGTATGGTGGCCAAGCGCCGATTACTCTCCCGTCAGAATCCCGCGGAAGAGCTGAGCTCGTCACAGACCGCAGTGCGCGTGCTGCGATGGCTCCAATCCTCTGGCTTGGAAGCAGATATGAGTTTCCTCGACAACCTGGCCTTTCTCCGCGTCCTAGCGCCACTGCTCATTGCTGAGGGCTTGGAGGATACCGTATGGAATTGGATATCACGAACGATGTCGGATACGAGGAACGCGTGGGACAACGGTCTGCGAGTTCAGCGGGCAGCGTTCTTGTTGGCGCAAATGGTCCAAGCTAAGAGCCAGCCACCACATGGAACCCTGGACACAGCCATCACGACAATTCTCCGCGCTGAGCAACTCTTCCAAAATCACCCATTACTCCCTCGGATTCTCATTCTACCCTGGCGATCTATCTCCTGGCTCTCCACGGTGGAGTCGTACAGTCGTGCTGCGCCGTCTGAGAAGATGTTTGACGCGCATCTTGCCATTGCTGATCATCTCCCGCGGCGCCTGGAAATGGAGACTGCTCATTTGCATCTGCACCACCCCACACACCCGGACCACATGCCTGCCATGCGTTTCTTCAACGACAAGGACAAAGTGCACCAGCTGATACAGAAGTTCAGCCCAGACAAAAACAAGTTGAATGGGTTGATGCGGAGCTTCAGTCCCGATAAGCTCGATCTACCGAAGCTTTCCAATGCGCTAGGGGTGTTTACCCTCCCCTGGGTAGCGTTTCTCGGCCACGATACGGTCAATCGGTTGTGGATGTCGGGGCAGAAGCGAGAGGCAGATTCAGTAACGGAACTGCTGCGCCTCGAGTTGGGGTCTTTTGATGGAGAATGGTGGCATCCACGTTCAGCCTAATTGCACCGGGGATCTGAAGAAGAAAAAGAAGACAACACATCACAGTCTACGATGGGATATGTGCCCCAACCGTAGCCACCATCCGTCCATCGGCACAGGGACCGCAGACCGCAGACTACGCCTCCGAGGCAACTTGCTGTGCGCGACTTCGGCATTCCGCCATGACATTCATTGTTCCTGAGCGAGAACCGGAACTAGGCTAGCGCAGTCTACATTGCAGCACGTCGAGTGCAGCTCTGCGCTTCTTCAGGTTTCAGCGTGAAGGCCCAAGACATTGGGCATGATCGAGACCATGCGGGCCCGACGTTTCATGCAACTCAAGCAATACATCCGCGACTATACAAGCACTTGTCTTGCGGATACGTCAAAGACAACACAACCAAATCATCACTTGCCCAGCAGGAGCCTGTACAATTATCATGAGAGAAGAGCCAGATACGAACTTGGCCATCGCTATTACGAATTTCCTACCATCCCCTATGTTAGATAGTGAGCACATGCAGACAGTCCTCCGCGACAGGATGATGTAGCTCTTTTTCGAGAAATGAATGACTTTGCATCACATTGGACTTGTTTCTGCTATGTAGTTTGTTTGAAGTGAGTGCTATTTCCAGCGTGTTCCCGCTCCTCCCATCGGAGCGATCCCTCCACTGAGTGACCATTGTAAGTATTGATACCTATTGCGAACAAGGCTGCCATGTAACATGTGACTCTGCATGTAAGCCGTTTGCCGACAACTGCCGTGTAACTGGCCACGCCTTGGCGACAGCTGGGCCACTTTCCGCGGTGGGATGATGATTCACTCAAGAAGTAACCTATGCAGCGCTGCAACCTTCGCCTTCACGGTGAGCCTCGACGTGTCACCTCCGACGCATCTTTTGTACAACAATGGCCTTCGCCTTAGTGTGGTAAGGCGGATGCACGGCTTCGGGGATGCACCGAGGATATTGCTAGCGACGCTCTGAAAAAAGGCCTCCGCGGTCGTTACAAACATGTACTCCGTAGTTCTTTATTAGCTAGGTTATTCTATTTTGGTAACATCCATTGGAACCTGCAGATGGGGGCGCGCTTATGGGCCGCGGCCTCGCATAGGTAGGCGTACAAGCCTCGCTTGGCAGCCGGGTTCGTCTTCTTCAGCTGCTCTGTAATGTATATCCACCATGGAATTAAATCAAATCAAATCAATCAAAGCGAATTTGAGTGTCTTCTCTAGACGTTGCTCATGGAATCAGTGGAGAATATCGAATCAGCATGTATTAGGATGCTGGACAGACTAAATCTGTCATATAGTAATGTTGTAGGTAGAGGAGCAAACCGAAGCTCTACCTACAAGTTACAACCACCCAGCCGGTTAAAAAAGTTAGAAAGGTACCCCTTGCAGCCTTGTGTGCTTACCCGCACAGCCCACGTAGCCGGACACTGGATGCCTGACAAGTTCCCGTGTAAAATACCTCGTGTTGTAAGTCTGAACGAAGTACACACATACGGAAAGCACCCAGTGTTTGTAGCAGTTTTGTAGCAGTCTAGTGATTTAGTGCAGCAGCGTATGAATCACGCTGGCTGCGTGGCGAAGACCTCGCTCTCACTATGTACATTGGAAGCAAAAACTGCCCCAAGTTCACAGAGTGATTGAAATGCAATCATGTCTTCCCCAATTGGAGCATGTCATGGCATGCTTGGCTACTTTGGCAAGCAAAATCCCATCATCGCCCCTTTCATAAAAAAGTCTGGCGTGCCGTGAAAAAAAGACTTCAATGGGCAAAACACTCTCCATTATTGCTTTATCATCATCAGTCTCTACTCTGGATAGCAAGATAAATCCAATAGATAGTACCGTGTACATGCTATCCATGCTATCCATGACATCCACATCTTCAGTATCCGTTCTTCCTGCGTACACGTCCTCCAAATTCTTCTCTGTCAACTTCCTCTCCCCAACCTACACAGCACTAACCCACCAAGACGACCTAATCCGACGACGACCCCGACGACGGTGACCTTCCCATATTCAGCCCATCCCCCTGCTCATCCGAATCACTCAACTGCAGCTCCTCCTCCCCCTCTCCATCATCCGCAACCCCAAACTTGGCCGAAATATCCCACCTATCCCCCCTAGCCTTCCTACTCACGTACTTCACAAACTTGAGCGTCCCACGATCACGCATCACAAGCGTCAACTTATTCCACGACGCAGCCTGGAAGAACAGCGCGCTGTCCTGATCACCACTAGACTTGTACACCGCCGCATCGTCATTCTCGTCATTATCCGGCGCGAGATAGACTTCCATACCGCCCACGTCGACCTGTTCAGTGTCGAGAGAATCGGAAGCGTTTTCGTCTTCTTGGACGATGCTGGGCGTATTGTCGCGGGAGCGGAGGACAGCTTTGCCTTTTCCTTTGTCTTTGCTGGGCTGGGTTTCCTCTGTGGAGGCCAATGTAGAGTCCTCGGTGTCGACAGCTTTGCCTTTGCCTTTGTCTTTGGCGGGCTGGACTTCCTCCGTTGAGGCCAAGACAGGCTCTGCGATGTCGACAGCTTTCCCTTTACCCTTGTCCTTGGTGGGCTCCTCTTCTGCGGCCTCAGGCACGGCGTCTGATTCTTCGGGAGCAGCAAATGAGGCAAGAGTGGAAGCAGCGTTGGCAGCAATATCCATGCAATCTGCTTGTCCGGATTCTTTTGCCATTGCTTCTGCGAGGGCGAGTGCTGCAGCGAGTAGGGCACGGGCTGCGGCTCGCGAGGCTGGCATCTTGGCAAAGTATTGTGCCGCTCCCGCTACTGCTTGGGCTGATGTCACGGCTGCTTCTGAAATTTGGGCAGCTGCGGACATAGCTGGCGCTTCTGCTGTCTCTGCCACTTTGGAAGAAGTAGACTCAGCAGCAGGTCCAGCTGCTTCAGCCTCTTCTTCTCCCTCCTCCCCCTCCTCCTCATTCTCATCCTCCTCATCCTCCTCGTCCTCGTCCTCGTTACCCTCCTCTTCCCCCCAGCCAGGTGTAGGCGTGATGCCCAAGCCCAGCTCAAGAGAAAGCGGCTCAGTTTGGCCCGTGGCGAGGGTATAGTCGCCCCCACGGCGGAAGCGCCGCGCCATCACATGCTGACTGGTGAGGGTACACCTCGTCGCAATTTGAAGCCACTTGCGGAACTGCGGGCTAGGAAGAAGGGTGTCGAGCAGCTCCGTCAAGGGGGTGATGTCCCGCGAGGCGCGCACGTCTTCAGACAACTGATAGAGGAATCGGTGCTTGTGAGGCGGTTGTGCGACTTTCCAGGCTGTGGATTCCTCAATGGCAGCGGTCTTTTCCGGGAGGGGCTTCGTTTCTGCATCCTCGATATATGCCTTCAGTCGTTCGACGAATGCTTTTGAGAGGATGTCGGGGAGGGTGATTGTGGAGTCTTGCTCGAGTTGATCGGCGATTTGCTCCATGACATCTGGCGTCAGGTAGGGAGCGGAAATATACCGGAGCAGAAACTCCAGGTCTCCTGCTTCAAAGTCGCCCTGCGGGTGGGAAGAAGGGTCGGAGATGGCGACGGGCTGTACTTGCGGCACATCGAACTGGGCTGGATTGCCTCGCAGCTGCATGAGACTGCTGTTCTGGGCATTCTTCTCTTCCTCGCCCTCGATGTAGCCATCCTCGCCGTGCTGGGGTATATGAAACCAGCCACTGATGGCTACACGGACTCGTCCTCCGTCCCTTTTCAGTTGCTCCTGTGTTTCGGCGTGGTAAACCTCCTCCACGTCGTGGAAGCTCTCGCCGGGCTGCACGGCGAAGAAGCTGAGCTGGTTCCATGCCGGCGGGATCACCTTGACGGGATCTGGCAACGGCACGTGGGCGACCTCGCCATCCTTGTTCTTCTTCTCCTGGACGGGGAAGAGACGTAGCGCACCACCCCACTCCGGCTGCCATGGCATATCGGGATCAGTCAGGTACAGAATGTAGCTGACTCTCCGGCTCCCAATCACATCGTCGTGGCACAGAAGGAAACATCCTGGAGAGTATACGTTGACGGCCATGTCCGTCTTTCTGGCACTGAGCGGGCCGCAGCCCGTAATGTCGGAGACGTAGTTTCGAAAGGTTTCCGAGTAAAGCGCGTCTCGCAGTGCCAGCAAGGAGGGCACCTTTGCCACCAGCTCGGGATCGAGGCCATCAATGTTGGCAAGGTCGCCGGATTGGTGGATCTTATAAATGTCCGTCTCCTTGAGTGTGTATTGCAAATTGTTGCACACTTCGTCTCGTACCGACCGCAGTAGAGTATCGTCCACAAGCTCGTGGATCACGGCGTGCTTATAGGGCGCCGAGCTCGCATACTCCTTCGTGTAAGCATCTCGAACCGATGTGTCAAACAAGCCGTTGCGAAACCGTTGTTGGATTGTTTCGGCGGATGGAGCTACGCGGTAGAATGTTTTTAATTAGTTTCTCTTCAACGCTCGAATGAACCAAAAATATACAACAACCAGCAGTCCGGGGATCTCGGCGATCTTCGAAACGTATGATATTTTGCACATTTGCATAAAGAGGGACAACAATGGTGTTGCAAATAACATGTAGAGCTCAAGCACTTGACACCACGGGTCCACGGGTGGACGACTAGGAACGTACAGGTCTTGGATTTCTTGTGGCTGCTTGACGAGCCAGACGAGTCCAGCGAGCCAACAACTTCGTCTTCTGCCTTTCTCTTCATTGTGACAAGAGCTCCGGAAAAGGACCGTGGTATCGCAGAACCGCAAGTCTCTAGAACGACACAGACAACGGACAACGGACGGCTGTGCAGAGAGAAAGGCGAGCAGAAAGCCGAATAAAACAGATTCGTGGCTCGATGTATGAGTCGACGCGGGTGGCGGGATTTGTAAGTATGTAGGCAAGAAAAAAAAAACTTGAAGCGATCAAGGATTGCAAGCCGTCGAGGTGGGCCAAGGGTTGCTGTCAGCAGCTGTCCGGTGAGAGTTAGAATTTTTTTCTGGGCCTCGAGTCGCGGGTTCGCGTCCACGCTGCTCCTCTTTATAGCCTTGGCCCACGCTTCTCAACATCAACTTCGCGGCTTCCAAGCATATGCAGTGCGTCTGCAGGTGCATCTGCGTATGCATGGCGTGTCTCGATGCTCTCCGCCCTCACAATATCGTCTTGTCCAACGCAGCAGTGGTCAGCACCGATGCTCCCAGCCTCCCGTCTTCCCGTCACACACAACTGCATCATGTACGCAACATTAGATGCTAAATCAGACCACTCAGACGTAGGTGATCGCTCCGCGCATCCCCAGGAGACGCTGCAAACCAATGGAGAAGCGCCCAGACGGTAATTACGGCGGAAACTACTCCATAGTACGGAGTAGGGCTTGCAAACATGTTTTGTCTTTGCCCATTTTCGTTTGCCCTCGAGTCAGCGCATCATTGTCATGTACAGATGCCCTCATGCACGAACGCCACCGCGTGGAAGGGTATGAAAGCATTGTATTGGTCGACCATTTTTCAGTGGTGGCCATTGGTCTGGGTGCAAGACATACTTCGTGGTCGGCGCTTGGAGTCGTGCGTGGTTGGTCTGGGGTTTGTGTCTAAGCTGGCCATTCACGAATCACACGTCTATGCTATGCAGATACACGCCGTGTAGTCTGGACATGTAGTCTTTTGGGGATTGAGCCAGTGGATATGGAACAGGTACGTATGGATGAAGTGGTGAGGCTGGAAAGGCTGGGAACAATGAGGTGGTTCGGCGTACATGCTCCGTGCAGCGCGTCTCTTTAAAGGCTCGCATAGATGCGGGGGACGGCATCGACGGCCCGACGGGCATACGCCGTACGGAGTAGTTAAACGAGTGCTATACGGGCCGTTGGACAGGGTCACTCTGCTGACGCCCATGACGGGACGTCACAAGTGCCTACATGTACATTGTAGAGCACAAGAACGCATTTAGAGACTGTGAATCTGTGATAGAGTATATTAATTAAATCATACAGACGTCGTAGAGTAGGTATCTGCCTTCCTCAAGGAAAGCCGCGGCGAAATAACGCCTCGTGCCCAACCATTGGCTGTCACTGCCGCGAATCCCCCATCCCCCGTCGTCGCCTTCCGATTACGTGCTCAGGAGCTCGTCAGCTCGATAATTATTTCCCTCTCCCGGCAACATGAGGTCTAAAGCAAGGCCACGACGGCCACGACGGCACCCAGTACTCCGCCAGCGTTGGCGTAGGGCGCAGCGGCAGCATTTGTCTTGGACGCAGCGGGAGCCCCAGAGCCCGAGGCAGATGTCTGCGAGCCACTGGCAGTCGGCGTCGCAGCAACAGCGGCGCTACCGCTGCTGCTGCTGCTGCTGGCCCCCGAGGAAGCCGCATTCTTTTTGCAGATGAGCTCCTTAGGCGTCTTGACGCCGCTGGCATTGCACAGACCCGCCGCGAAATCAATGGTCGATTTGATGTCGTCCTTGCTGCAGTCCTTCTCCAGACAGCAGGAGATGCCACTAAGGAACTCCTGGTTGCCGCAGACGCAGGCAATGTCGGCGGGCGCGCAGCCAGCAATGTTGGTCCCGGTGATGTAGGAGCTGACACAGGAGTACTTTCAACAACAGCCAGCGGATTAGTTTATGTTGGCAGCGCATCAATACTAGGAGGGTTGCAGCCAAGGGGAAGGGGGGGGCGCTTCAGCGGGAAGCCGTCTTACAGCGCATTTAGGGATCTTGTCGAGTTGGGGAGCCTGGGCGGCCACGAAGCCCGTGGCGACAGCCAGGGCAATTACGGCGGACTTCATGATGAGGGAAGGTTTCTGGTAATTAGGTCGCGGAGAAAGGGTAATAGATAGCCGCCACTGCACAGACGTAGGATGTGATATGGCCCAGGAATGCAAGTCAATGGAGAAGAGAGGGAAAGATGCATGTAGGATACAGAATACAGTAGCGGATCGGAGTGGATGGGCGCTGCATGAGGAGAGGTACTGAAATCTGTAGGTAGGTACTCTTAGGCTTTAGCCTTTAGGTAGGTATGTATGTACTCTGTATGTAGTGAAGGAGCGAGGGGGCGTATGGCACTTGCCCCAACTGGGGTTCTCGGGGTTTCGGACTCTGGGGTCCCCCAGCCGGTGCTGCCGGAAATCGCTGCTCGCTGTATTCGGGGTAGCGTCCTCCCGCGGAGAAGGCGGGAGACTCGAACTCGACTCGACATGCCACATCACGTGCACAGAGTCCAGCATGTGCCTTTGGCGCAACTGTTTTGCTGCGTCCCACTGCTACGAATCACGATGGAGTCAGCACTGCATTGGTATTCAGGTGTCAATGGGATCGTCGGCAGTTCAACTTCATACTCATACATACGTACATACATACCAGGCTGCCACATGTTGCCCAAGTGCTCGATGCAATGCAGGATCAGGCAGTGCGGGGAGAACGGGGGTACGTATGTACATGTACTCCGTACGGAGTATTGCGAGGTGTGCGTATTCACAAGGCTACATAGTCCGATGTACACCTTGATTATGTAGCAGATCTGTACCTCAGTAGCGTGTATGTATAGTCCCGGCCTGCGGCGCATCGATACCTGAGTCCGTGTACACCTAGCCGAAGTGTAGCCAGTGAGTACTTGAACATGCGTACACGCGCCCCCGAGTGTATCTATCATTCACGATTCCCTGTGGTGCCCGACGGAGCCTGCCCGAAAGGATTTCTTCACGAATCCCAATCCCTCTCTCTCGGCCACGAACCTTACCGGATAACTCTCCGTCCAGGACCCCTTCCGTCTTCCGTCTGCCGTTTGCCGTCTGCACGTCTGGGGGAAGCACGATCCGCCTCCCCGGGGACCCGGACCTGGGAGCTACAGGGCACGTCTCCGACCCCTCCGGCCAACCCGGTCATTGGCCCACAGACGAAGCCATCACCAACGTTGACGACTTTTTGGGAACACCGTACTCTATATTCACTGTACGCGCACTGTGCGACGCCAAACTCCTCCCTCAAGGAAGACATCCCATGCAAAAACAGGCCCCTCGCAAGCTTCGGAACGTGGATGTGTGTTTATGCCGGAGAGGGTCGCGGGGCACTGGCGTCATATAGCTCACAACATTATTCACGCTGGCTGCTGTAGCCGTGGCCCTGAAAATACCATCGACGTGAAAGAAAGCATGTATGTAGGTATGTATTCCGTACATACCTACGATTCACGAATATAGGTATCTATACATATTACACCCCCCTCCGTTCCGATCCCCTGGTCCTGAAGGGAAACCCCCCGTCCGGAGCATCGGGTTTGATCCTTCCCCTGTATCGACTGTCCATGCTTGTGAGCGACAAATGATCTTCCAGGGTATATGTATGCCCTCACGTCCATGTCCTATACGTTCCGTGTGCTATACATCGGTATCGTAGACCCTGCAAAAATCGCACACGCGTTCTCTCGTGGGTGTTTGTAACAGAAGTTTGTACTCCGTATAACGGAGAACATGCTGCACATATCGTTTATGCCGTGCACCAGGGTTATGTATCTACATACTAATCATGGGGACAGGACTGCTGAGGGGGAAAGGAAGTCATTCAGGTGGCATGTTTGCTTTTACCCCTTCACCTCCCTTGATGTTTAGTGATGCCAAACAAGAAGTCCCCGTGATTTTGCATCTTCTTTTCGAAACACCCATCGAAATGTTGCGTGTTCCTGGTCCGTCACGCATAACCTCCCCCAAGTTAATCCCCCGTCAGGAAGAAGAGGAAGAAAAAGAAGCAAATTAGAAAGGGACGGTGGATTCGGAGTGGTTTGAGGAGAAAGGACTGTTAGTGTGCGTGAAGAGTCTACTGTGTATGTACAGAGCGAGCACAAATTCACACTCACAGATCAAGTAGGCATGTCCTTCTGGGCAACGGCATTGGTCAAAAAGTCTCAGCCTGGGAAGCATTCAATTTTGACTTGCTCCAACGAGTCAGGACTCGTAAATGCTAAATTCGATGTTGCCTTCGTCCGAGCATGTATACGAAAAGGTAAGACCGAAGTGTGGGAGGTCTTGGGAACGACATCCTGTACAGTTGGGCGCCACAGTTGGGGAGAAACGCTTGCCGACGTGGTATATCCTTGTTCGTTGTGGTCAAATCACTGGATGAGGACAACCACCGATCGTGACGACCTGCAGCGACTGACTGCCACGAATGATTACGCCGATCTGGTATAACGGCCAACCGACCACCAGAGTGGCAGAGTTGCCTAGTATCCTTGTCTCCTCATATCTGACTGGTTTGCTATGTATAATTTGCAACGTGCATAAGCTGATGAACCGTGTCCGGCCACTGAAAATTTGTTTACAGTCAGTCTGGTCAAAATTAGCTTTAAATTTCATAGCTATGGAGATGGAGTTTGAGCTTCAATATGGGCGTTCTTATCTTGAATTATTACGAATATCTAGGTACGATCATTTCCAATATATAGTATCGACAGCCGTAAAGTAGAGCATGGCCAAACTACCCCTGTCCCTACGTCTGATACATATGCTTCAACACGACTGTCGCTGAACATCCCATCAATCATCATTTTCTTCACAATTATTGGCTTGGCCGAGTCGATGTTTTAATTAAAATCTCGTTTCGCGAAGCTTGATTCATTGAGGTGTGTAGGTAATCCGGTACATTATGGACGCCCCTCCCCCGTTGTCGTATGTCCTGGATATGGAGCACCATTAGTGCTTGGCTGACCAGGATTCTCATGTCCATTCCAATCCTCTCCATTGGCAATTGCATTGGGGGTTTTCTTGTTCTTGTTTTTGTTCAGGCACGTGTTATGTTTGGTCTCTTCGTGATGTTGAACAGCTATCGTGTATTTTGGTGCCTCTTGTTTGGGCACAGGTTGTCATTGTCATTGGACTCTTCATATGTCATTTTCCATTTTGTTTTCATATGACGTTGAAACCATTCATCACCAGTCCTCAGACCTTCTATCCCCGATTCAACAGGTCCGACATTTTGGGCGGCAGAACGAGCAAGGACCTGTCGTTTCGCTTGTAAAACTCGCAGAGAAACGCAGCTATCTGTTCTGGGCTATCTTCGTGTAAGAAATGTCCAGCGTCTGCGAGTACTTGTAGTGTATATTTGCCTGTTTGCAAACAGACGTTAGTATCTATCTGGTGAAGGCCTTGTCGCGAGGGTTCTTTTGGTGTTCTTGCTCTTTTCTGGTCATGCTTCTCAGTTCAGTTCTCGCTTACCTTGCATTTGACCAATTGTCAGCTCAGTATCCAGGCGGTCGGTTCCCGCCAGTAACAAGAGCTTTCCTCCCTTTGCCGATAGAAACTTCTTGCTCAATCCCACAAACCAGTCTTCCCAGAAGGCTTGCGTTGCAGCTAAGTTGGTTCGCCATCTCCACGGGCGAGCAGGATCAATGGTCTCGTCCCGCCTCAACAGCGCCGGCACAGATGCGCGAGCAGACACAACGTTCCGTATTGTACGTGACCGCACATGCCACTCAATAGCGGTCTCAACACTGGAGAATCCACCAGGACGCTTAGAGAGATACGCCTGCATGCTCTTCAGAGCATCTATTGCGGAGCCTTCTACAACATCCAAGACGGCATAGCCCAGGAGCGTGTTACCCAAAGTGCCGCTGTGAGCCAGGTCCGTAACGACAGCGCCGCCTAGTGAGTGGCCGACCAACACGATAGGTGGCAGCTGTGGCCAACTCATGTGCTTCTGGGTCGAGAGAATCACGTGGTGTAAATCTCCGGACAATGTAGCCAGGCGTAGATCTAGCTCTGTGCCTTCGGGGGAAACAGTAGATCCATGGTCGCGACAGTCCAGAGCAAGGATGCCCGCCGATGGGAGCCGATTTCGAATCTCGGAACTGACAACCGCAAAAGAAAGTCCGGATGAGCCAGCTCCGTGGTGCACGACGAACAGGGGCCCCTTTCCGACGGGGGATGTCAAGTACACATGAAACTTGAGCCCCGGTAACTCGTCGGACTCTACATAGAGCTCTCTCTCAAAGTAGGTTGTCCAAGGGATCGGCTCCAGAGTTTTACTCCGAGAAACCCTGCTTGAAGGATCAGTGGCCGTTTTGCTGGTGGTAGTATAGGGCAAGGCGAGGCAAGGGCGAGAGAGAGGGAGAGAGAGAGACAGAGACAGCGTGTGTGCCATGGATGCACCTTGAAGAGGCGAGCCATATTCGTAAAACACGAGAAGAAGACAATACAGAAATAAATGGATGAAACAGAATGATTAGAATGAATGCTATCCGTGTTCGAGTACTGACCCTTGGGGGCGAGCAAATAAACTCTGGCTCGGTTTCGGAATGACTGTACTGGTCGACGACACGGACGATGTCGAAGAAGAGTCATCATCGCCTTTCTCAGCGCTGTTAGGCACTAGGTCGCCAGTCTTTCCATCATTCTCCTCTTCATCCAGTTCCATAAGCGGATCCGCCGATATCAGTTCGACCTTTGACTTGGCCCATGCCCGCTGTAGATGGCTCATTCTGAAAAAGGTGCTCGCCCTTATACACAGTCATTTGATGAATGAATCTCTGTAAGCGTATGAGCGGGACTGTAGCCGTATCCAGAAGGGCGGTGACAGGTCGCAAAGGAGTCGTGAAGCGACGGGGTTAGGGTGTTGGTGGGAAGTTGAAGGGGTCACGCACAACCCAATCCAATATCAAGAGGTCTGGAGGATGCACATCCATGTGGTTCGGACCATACCACCGCAAGGGGAAAGAAAAGACGCCGAGAATTCTCCCTATTCTATTTTCGAGGACTCGGCGGGCTGTTGTAATGACGACTCACGAGGGACCTGGTGGGAGAGGCCGATGGGCAAGTTGGCCGGCGATTTCGATATCAGAAGCCATCGCAAAATGCAAGCGGGGCATGACGGATACTGTGCGTGTCACTTGTGTAAAACCACTGTCGTGGGGTGCGCCGCACTGTAGGCAGACTGCCCTACCCTACAACAACACGCAGCGATCTTAGCCGCCTCGAGATTCCTCAAAACTTCTCGCCGACGGGGAGGAACACATACAGCCAATGGAAAACTCTTCCGTACCATAAAAAGTGTGCACACATCCATCTGGTACAAGCGATGCGCCTTCTGAACGGCAATGCTTCTGCTCGCCTTGTCTTTGCCTCAACAGCTATCACGTTGACCCTGGGGCAGTCAGTGGCTTAGTACAGAGTACATGGAATTGAGAAGATCCCTCGTTGTTCCATTTTTTTCCTTACAGGGAAAGACCGCCCACAAATACCTCGAACACCGCTCGAGGCCAAGCTACCATTGCGCGACCTTCACATGTCACTCGGGAGTCGGGCTATGTTGCCAAACTAAGCCAGGAATATGAAACAAAAAGCAAACAAAGAGACAAATAAGAAAAGCAGAAAAATGAAAGAGAAGAGCCAAAAGCAACAAGAGAGACACAAACCAAAATGTAAAAGGACAAGCGCATAGGTAGCCATCCCACTGCCTCGGAGACAGACCCATCAACCACGCCCGCCGTCTATTGTCGTGTACTCTGCATATTTGTGAGGAGAAATACCGAGACTTGGGACAGCTAGCGCAGCCCATCGCAACCACGCATCCCAACGTCTATGATGAGAAGGGCTTAGAACGAGGGAACGAAGGAGGCCTCGGGAGACAAGCAAAGGAGAAAGAAGCAGCGGAAGAGTGGGAATGGGGGGCCCAGGAGATCCCGGTCATAATATGATGACCATGACGATAAGAAGCGGATGCCGATGTATCCTGCCTGCAGTACATACCGAGTTACCCGTAAAACTAACCGGTATACGAACCTGGAATCACTCGAGAAAGAAGTCAATGGATCGGTCGAGTGAGCATTCGTCCAACAAAAGGCATGCTTCGTCGAGCACCAGATAAACCGTGGATGGAGAAGGTACGCACAAGTTTGTTGAGTCGTTGGTACCCAGTTTGTTCTTTTTGCGTGGGACCGGTCTGGTTGGTAGATGTTGATCCCCAAAAGTCTACATGAGATGGACAAGGATTGACGTCGTAACGTGGGAACCTGCCCAGATATGTATCTAGGTACCATGTGACGGAGTAGGTAACCGCAGGCATGCTTCTATCATACGCGCCCCGATCAAATCGTTGTCTATCTGGGGAGTAATCTTGCATTTGTGCTGCCCACGCGCTGGATTTCGGATTGGCCACGTCGTATGCGACGTGCGTGAGGACTACATACCTGGACACGAGAGAATTAACCAACGCTGAAAGTCTTCCGGACTGGAGATGGCACGAAAAAGTCGAGGCGCCGATGTACACAGTGCTCCGTAGCTTTCCCTTTAGTCTGACGACCTGGCTCTGATGATACCTGATTCTGACAAGACAGTGAGGTCATTTTACGACGACTCCCAGCAAATTGCAATACACACAGAAGTGCTATGATGCCATGTCGATCTTGGCATTTCTTTCAAAAACTGGGACCACTGGGATCGTATCGGGATGATGTCTATTTTAACAAATGAAGGAGCGCGCGAAAGACCCAGGAGTCAGGAGAGGAGTCAGGACTCATGATTAAAGATTTGTCAAGGACCAGCTTTCTTCTTGTGAGCACTGAGAGGTAGTCCACAGGCGTCGCAACACTACCGACATGGCTGAGGATGGCACATGAGACATTGACTAGCTCAAACAGGCCATAGATGGTCAATTCAGATACATCACGTATGGAGAAGTACTCCGTAAAAGGAGAAGGAAAAAATAACCCCATGGCTCCAATGAAGCTCATCAAAGCCATCTCCGTCTCAGCCGGGCGGCCCGGGCCCCAAGTTGTAGGTACCGCAAGGGCCTGTTGCGTGGCTGAATGCAGAAGCTTAAGCTCGAAGCCAGGCGGTCGGGTCCGTGGGACCGTATCCTAAGACGAAGCATCCGGTGATATGCAAGGCTAGATGCGAGCGCAGGTGCCACAGTTATTGTCAAGCTTTGTGGTTTGTGCTCTAGTTATGGCAGAGACAATGCTGATGCCATCGACTCCAAGCTGAGCGTGAAAGAGAGGCTTTCTTCCAAGATGGCCAAATCATCATATCATGACTTGGACGAGGTCACGAGCTGAGAAGCTTCTTAGCTGGGCAGTTGATTACATCCGATCGGCTCATGAAGGTCCAGATGTTTTGGTATAGGCCTGACCATGATGTGAAAGCCGTGGGTATAAGTCATCGGCCTGTCAGACGGCGTGCGTGACTCTCAGCGTCTATTTTGTCAGAAAGATGGCTGCGATGCCGTGAGTCGTGACGAATCAGCTCATCAGTCTGAGCCAAACAGGACTTCATGCGGCAAACTAGTCGATACCAATGTCTCCTGCGAACTAATTACAAGTTGATTGAGGTTGAAGGTGCCGTTGCTGATGTGAGCGTAGCTCCTTCGTGACTAAGAATCCAGATACACATTGTTGTGTTCCATGTGTATAAGAGGATAATCCATTGGCCGCGCCTATGTACCTTCTTTGAGACCATCCATTTAGCACCACACACCCGTCGGCTAGGCGGGAGATAGGTGGGTGGATGGATGATGTGGTGTTGTTGTGGCGGGCCGAATTCACCGGCCTCCTCTGTGGATTCTTGACTCCAGGTGAAGAAGATCGAGGACATCGGAGAATCATGGCGGCACTGACGGATACCGTGCATTCGGCTTTCCGGAGAGATATGAAGCGCGCGGACCAGGGAGTTTCCGTCCATGGACCATGCATGGAGCCAAGCATAAGCCAAAGGAGAGACAAGCAATTCGTCACAGTGGAGTGTCCAATGAAGTGGACCACACAGCATGCAAGCCGCCGGAAAGGTCGTTGTCGAATTCCACCTCGCGATTACAATGTACGTGCGATGAGATGCTTCTTCTGTAGGTTTAGATGGCCAATTGAGGCAAGTATTGCGGGCAAGGCCTTCAGAAGGGGCGGAGCGCACTATACTCGCTTCGATGATTATCGTGACGGAAGAAAGGTAGACGAGATGCAGTTGACAAAGGACCCTAATAATAATAAATAAGACTCATATGGCGTGAAGTCGTCATTATTCGCATCGCTAGGCCACATTGCTGCTCTTCATCTCCACCCCCTTTTGCACCTCTCCATGCATTGGTGCGCCGATGCGTCCATGAAGCGCAGTCAATAGGCTGCTGATTGGACATGAGCGACGTCGTGCGTATCAAGCTTTAAAATTGCAATTCAATGCACAGCATCAGGTTCATTCATAGCTGATAACGCTGATAATGCTGCTGCTTGATGGCTCGGCCCGTACATAGGTACCCATTTCGCCCTTGGAAAGTTCCTTTATGTCGGCCTTTGGCCTGTCGCCGTGCCATCGCGAATCCGCTGCATCTGTTTGATGAGTTGGTCGACTGCGAGTAATCATAATGTAATTTTGGGTACACGAATATACTCCGTAGTTTGGGTTATATAGGTGTGTCTTTTCGGCAGATGCATCCACACTCCAAGTTTCCTTGCACGCAGCACAGCATGAACAGGGATGCGAGATTATGTTGCACCGCATCGTAGCCGAGTGATTTGAAAGCGATGCAGTAGGTAGGTATTCGTACTCTGTTTCTTATCAGCCACTAACATGCTTTGAATCGGAAATGCTTCCGCTCGGAATCGTTGATGGAATAGTCCACCTGCTTTTCTGGTGATGAGTTTGCCCGGTAGTTCTGAGCGGTGATGGCCCGTGGACTTGTACTCGTATGTAGCAAACTACCTCGCTAGTGTGCAGGGCCGAAGCTGAGCAGGAGCGCGAAAGCCTTCTGGTCGGAGAATAAAACGATAACTCCCGTTAGGCCGATACTATTGCACCTACAGATAAGGCAATACCTACTAGGCATGGGAAGGATGCCTCCCCAGCCCGTGGGGTTTCTCCTTCAACTCCCTCACCCGCTATGTATGTGCTCCGAAAGAACTCCAGCGAAACGAATTCTGATGCCGAAGATGACCCCCAAATGAGCTGCTGCATAATGCAAAGGCACGATGATGATCATTTAGCATCATAAGCGGTAGGGTATGTCCGGTTCTTGAGATGCTCTGGACCCCAATGAGCCCCAATGAGCAAGCAAAGTGGTAGAGTTGACCCTATGTTATTGACTCTGTCCAGCAGCTCAGGCGGAAGTGGACGTTGTAGGCACACGTTCGGAAATTGGCGTTTGCAACGTACTTACAATTGCATGCATATATGCATGCGTTTCTATTTGATGCGACTTGCTCGCCTAGACGCCCCCTCAAAGGTACGTGAAAGGCCGGTCTCTGGAGTCTCGCGGGGTGGATCAATCATCAAGCTGTTGCACTCCGTAAGCGTTAGTTCTTCGTCCTGATGTTTTTGGAGCAACGTTCGAGTCGTATTTCTGGACGTTACTATGCGTAATACGGAAATAAACACTTGTGACTGCACGCCTAGATGATTTGCCCATCTACAGCTGAACAGGCCAAAGATAAGGTACACTCACAAGTTACAACAGGCACATGGACTTGGCCAAGCTGGGCAGATGCAACAGGCAACAGGCAGAAGTCGCCCGCATACCAGCTTTGCCTAGACAATAACAGGCCAGGGATGCACAGGATGGAGCCGACGTGTGGCGGAACGCAAGTGCATCGAGTCTAAAAGGTGTAGCGCAGCGTATTCGATCTCCGTACTCCGTAGTAGCGTATGTACCTATCTTGTCAGCTCCGGAAAGAGCAACAAATGCAACGTCCAGTCGCATTGAAGCAACGGCCCCTTGCCAACGTCAGAAAAGCGGTTACGAAGTACGCCGTAGTTCGGTGTCAGCCAGGAGAAGGCCATTTTGGAGACGGGCGGTCATCCATCCGGGCGTAAACCTTCCGGGTCATATCGAAGCCGAAGCTGGATGCACCGCAGTTGAAGCAAGCATAGCCTCCGCCCATGTTGTCTATGGCTCTGTGTAGAGAGCTTGATGCAAAAGCGAACGAAGCAAGAGAAGAAGCTTCTGTCGAACGTGTGTGCCTTCTCATAACTTGGGGTTGCTTTGGGTTGCTGTGCTGTGCATTGCGGAGTGGAGGAGCCTCGAGGGCAGCAGAAGGCACTGGGCAGCGTGGGGTCTGAGAGCGGCCGGATGGGGAAGTGCGGGTCCCTTGCGCCTTCCTGTTCCTTTTCAGTTGTCCAAGTCTGGCGTCGGTGGTCTGCAACTTCGCAAGCACAACCCAGGCCGGATGCCCAAACCTTCGGCCCATTTCCACACATGACCCGGACGACATTTGTCTACGAGTGTCAATCCATAGCTGTCTTGTATTTTTGTGCGTCTTCTTTCTGCGACAACGTTCATGGCTTGTGTGTAGGTATCGCCAGGGAAGGAAAGCCGGCAAGGTTTCGTCGACTAAATTGTGATTGGGCCTCGGCAACCATCCCGACGCGGTTGAGTCCTAGTCGAGAATGTGCAAATCGCGATACATGCACGATGGACGTGCCTCGCCTGCGGCTGCAGACTGCAGACTGCAGACTGCAGACTTCATGGTGACTGCCTACATCTCGGCCGAAGGGGTGAGTACCCATGCGTACAACGAAATCCCGAAGCACCCTTCACTCGACTTGACTCCGGCCATCTGCTTTGGTCGAGCATCAGTTCCCCGAACGTCCGGGGTCAGTCCAGGCTAGGGAGTAAGATCTCTGCTACTACCGAAAATCATGATTCACTTGCACGCACGCAGACAAAGAAAGCAGGTAGGTTTGTAAATATGTAGGTAAACAAAGGAGTCTCAAGTGAGCCAAGTGGGATTTGACAAGTCGTCACGATCATGAGTAAGCCTCTGTATTTCGCGACTATTAGCGATAACCCTCAAATTGAATGGAGAGACGTTTAACAATTGTACAAACAATACAGCCGCTGGTAGGATTTTTGTAGAAATTGCATTCCTAGAGCCGTAGATCTATCATGGCACACTGTTGCACTTGCTTCTGGATGCTCCCATCGTTCATTCGCGTGAATGGTCTCTAAAGTCATTACATTGTCTTGTGTACTGTACACGTTTCGAATCCGCCCTGGTAGGTTGCCTGCATCATCGTCGTCTTGATGTCAACAAAGCCGCCTGCCGGAGGGACCTGCGTCATGAGCGTCGCGTCAGGCAAGGCCATCGGCGGACTCGGTGCTACTTTGTTTTTTAGAGGGACCCCCATGATGCATGGATGTACATACTCGTGATGTACTCATGCAACCCACACTCTCATCGAGCTGGTAATGGCAGGCACGGCCAGCGTTCCTGCCTGAGTTTCCAGAGGCAGAGACGACAGAGACACTCACCTTCATTCTCTCCTCCCCAGTGACTTCACCAAGCCATGTCGAATAGGAGATCTGTCTTTTGCCAACTACCTAATACAAATTCACCTTTGAGGCTGGTCGCATTCCCGCTCAAGTCGCCGGTCACGGTTCGGACAGAGGCGAACAATTTCGAGCAAGGATTGATAATTACCAGCAACACCTGATGCGACTTTGGGACGTTGCAAAGCTTAGATCGATGGAAAACGCCATGAAGAATATCGGGGGCTTGCGGCAACAGGTGAGGGCTTGTCAGTAATTCAGTAATTCATTGATCCAGTGATCTAGTGATCTGCGTATGATACGGAGCAGACGGAGCACCGCAAGAGATGACAAGGCGAGCCAGGATAGCGCGACGGCACTCATGATTAGTCGTGGCAGCTAAGTTCGCACTTGGCAAATCCTGTTCCCTGTTCCCTGTCCTTCGCGGTAAAAAAAATCGATTCAGCCAGGAATAAGTCGTTGCACCGAGCTCTTCGATGCCACCCCAGGCAGGGCTGGGCCTTCTGGGACCACACGGTGCAAGCCTCACGGTAACCCATGGCGTGGCGTCAAACCGTCCGCTGTCGCCATGCGACGCGGCTGCAGGCGCTAGGCATGTGAGCCCGGTTTCTAGCACAAATCTCGAAGCTTGCGACTGGCAACGTCTGTGAGCGGTGGAAGCACAAGCGACAGCAAAGATTGACAGATCTTCAAGTATGTCTCGCGACGACATCATACGTACATTGGGGCACGATACACTTCGAGAAGTCAACCCTGTCTGCTAGCATCATGACCTACGGAGTAATTAGCCATGGAGCGACAGGAGTCCGGGCCGCCGTCGATCAAACATATAATTGCAAAACGCTACACCTCATAGGGCTAGAAGTTGTGATGATTGAGTATAAAAAGCTGGGCAGTACGGAGTATGGGTACCTACAGTGCCTACTCCGTAGGTACCTGGTACCTCTCCGTACATGTGGACGGGATGACAAGGGCCCCAGGCTGCTTCCGAGGCGCCATGCTTGGACTCCCGCTTCAAGTCTCCACCTCTGCCACGCCCTCGCCTTGGTATCGAGCTCCATTTCGAAAAAAAAAAGGGTTTGCTCGGGTCTGCCCAAGATCTCAGCAGCCAACAAATGGGACGTGGGGACATGATGAACTCCAAGGAGCATAAGTCCTGCTCAACCGCAGCCTTTGCCCGCCCTAGTACAGAGTACAATTGATGGATGACACCATCGCCTCGCAAGCTGAGGGGACGTCGCCGTTTCCTGCACATTTGTCTGTCCAAACTTCAAAGAGAGTGTCATCCACATGTTCCAGTCATGGATGGCGAATGGGTGCCTGATGGAGCCAAGCGGGTGGGGGAGAAGCTCTCATATTCTGCCTCGGAGTCTCAGAGAAAGGCTGGATCCGAAGCTACGAAGTGCGGCCAAGGAACAAGCTGACACCGAGCATTTTCCTGCTGCCAGTCTCCAGATGCGACGGTTTGGTGAATGATGATGACTTTCTTGTCATGGTTCATCCAGCCCCCAAAACACTTGCCTACGTGACAGCCCTAGACGACTTGGCTAAGTGGTCCATGGAAACGTGTGCTCGAAACCGGCATCCCCCACTAACGGCAATGTCAGGGGTGTAACTACCTACTCCGTAGGTAGGTATGAGAAGGAGTGGGTGTCAAGATTAGAATTTGCCCACCAACGAATGGGCAGGATATACAATGTGTCAAACTTTTCTGTGAGGCAAGCACTTGCACAGGTTACGCCGCAGCATAATGGCGGCACCCATGTTCAGCGCCGCTCATGCAACCACCACTTGCTTCGTCACGAATCCTCACGAACTACGGAGTACTAGGGGATGAGCAACGGAGTGTCCTTAGTTATTACCTACTATTACGGATAGGTACATACGGAGTACCTTCATATGCTTCAAGCTGTGTCAACAGGGTCCACCAAAGATGATGTGAAGGGACTCGTCGGTCCCCACCGCCAGCTCCCATCCACCAGCTTGAAGCACGTATACGGACGTTCCATGACCATAGCGGCTCCAACAATCGGGATAGGGATGCAGATTGAACCTGCATGAGCAGTACAAGCTTGTAGACGCCAACCTCAGCGGCCAACTTGACTCTGAATTGACTCTTATCGCCGGTCACATGGCTGGTGTCGTCTGCGTTCTATTATTTCACATGAGGGAAAGGAGGAGCCAAGTTGTTGCTTCGACTTTATTGAAAAGAGAAAGAAAAAGAGACGAAAAAGAAATGTCTCGTCCCCGCCCGCCAACTGCCATCTTAGAATGAGTATTTGCCGCCGCCACCCGCAAGCCCGGTAGATGTGACCGCCTTGAGCTGAATACTGGAATTGACAGGCATCGAATTCACCTCCAGGTCGTCCCCTCAGCGCTATATCTTCTTAGCCTTGTCATTCACTTTTGATATCTCGCTGTTCCAGTATCTAAGTCGTTGTCTGCTGTCGGGTTTGAAACATCTGGCAAGGTTTCAACTCGTCGGATTTTCCCCCTCACCATTCTTCCTCAGACAAGGCCCAGTTCATTTGTCTTTGACTACTGCCGGTACCGAACCTGTTCATTTTCTCGCCTCAACATCCAACTCCGTCAAAGTTACTGGCCGTTGCTTTGCCACATTAGAAGCTCACGCCACGTCCCGCTCCAGTCCACCTGCAGAGAAGGGGAGAATAAGCTGCTGGAAAACGTCCAATGAGAGACGTATACTGCCAGAACCCTTTCCTCTTTCATACTGTGCACCACTAGACTGGCCTTTCGTTTCTTTGCAACCCTCTCAGCTCGTCCTGCCTGCTACTTTAAGGTTCCTGCGCCGGTCACCTACCTTTTTCCTTACCTTGGATGAGTCTGAGGTGTACAGCTTCAAACTTGCATCGACGGCACCCATTTGGAAAATTGTGCGACACGACAGTCCGACTTGCTTGGAGGAGCCACACTCTTCCCGAACTACTGCGAGGGCGCGATTATTGAGTATTGAACACTCATTCTGCACTGTCCTTTTCTCTCCTTCTTGATTTCTTCCTTTGGCTCCATCAGAATATAGAGCCAAATATCTTCTTGTGCTCGTGTCTCGTGGTCACGACTCTCGTTTGCCAGTCCCAAATCATCATTTGAAGCATTCCGGAACATTCGCCTTCGCGCCATCATTGCACAAGACCGCTCTTGTCAACATTCGACAAGGCTTTCCATTCACTTACGACTTCCGTCACTGTAGTCGGGATTGCTCGTCACGTCTTGGTGCGAGTACGACAAGAGCATAAAAGGCCCAGGAAGAACCACCGACACGAAGACTGGCGCTCGACTAAATTGTTGGCGACGCTTCGCCGATTACAAGAAAGCGATCTCTACCTTTTCCAATCCGCCTACCCTTGAAACAACATTCCAATACACAAGATACGGCCAAACTTGTCAACAGAATCAAATGGCACAATTCGCACCTTCGGCACACGAGGTAAGCCCCACACCAGCAAAGTTGCTCAAATAAGCCTCATAGCTCGCATCGTTTTCCTAACACGTCGCCCAGAAGCGTACACTGAAGAGAAGTTATCACAGGGGAAGAATGGCTTCCTTGAAACACCCCAAAAGCCCTGACCCCATATTGAAGAGATCCTTCAGTACGCCAAATGCTACCAAATTGGATAGCGAGGGAGTTGAAGATCTACATGCTCCGCGAACGACGGCCGCGGAGAAGAAGCGGAACAAGCTTGGATATCACAGAACGTCGATCGCTTGCAGTACGTTGAACTTTTCCGTTCTTTCTCGATGCGAAGAATGATGCATGGTGGGTGCAACTAACGGGACGAAAACCGCAGGTCATTGCCGACGCAGGAAGATCCGGTGTATCGCATCGCCGGACACACCAAGTCGATGCGTCAACTGCATTCGATTAAAAAAGGAATGCAGCTTTTACCCAGTCGATCAACAGCCGGGACCAGAAACGCGAGCGAAAGTCGCATCGCGGCAAAATGGGCACCCCAGCTCATCTTCAACTTCTTCTTCGTCTCCAGCAATCGGTACGGGAAGCCCCGTTGATACCCCTCTATCCACACTGAGGAGCATCATTTCTCCGCCTGGCTCCCAGCGAGGCCACGGTGATTGTTTTTCGGATGCGAGCGGTATGAACCAGGTCCCAGAAAGCAAGGCAGCCATCGAGAAACCACCCACGAGAGCGTTTGCTAACGTCGTGTTCTGCTCAGTATCACCCAATGGAATCTCGCCAGGGAGTCATTATGCATTCACACACGCGCCCCATGGCTGGGTACCGACAGACATGACGCCGATTGGCGTTGCGAAACCTGATGAAATGTCTCTGCCCTGGCATGCGTACCCAACGGAGGCATCAATGAATGGACAATTCTCTCCGTACACACAAACGTCGTCTGCGTCGGTCGCTTGGACATCGGGGACATCCGAGACTGGTTCGCATGACGAGCTTGCCTGGGGGGACTTTCCCAATCCAATAAGGTCGCTCTCCTACAGCGGGGAAAGTACAGACGGCCATCCACACGGTCCGTTCATGTCGTTGAACCAGGCGCACCCAACATCTTCATACGAAAGACGGCAGCCCAACCTGTCCGACGTCTATTCACCGTATCCGACGACCGTGGCTGGCGTGCCATCACATCCCATGGCTGTCGTGAACGGCGGGCCTACGCCCGTGATGAATTCAACACCATTTGCGTCAGGCGTGAATCCCTGGCAGCATCAGCACCAAATTCTTGCTGCCCAAGGCCCGCATGCGACGTGGCAGTACGGAGGAGGAAGTCCGTCCATGTTGATGGACGAACAGCGAATGCCTGGGGTAGTACAAGCCCAATCCGGTATCTATTACTCCACCTGACTTGTTTTGATGGACATTGTCTTGGCCGCGAGACCTGCTAACGACGGTGACTCGTTCAGCGACGTTCTTGTCATATTGATCCTTGACTGAATTGTGATGAGCGAGCGGTTGTCTGTTCAGCCTGCACACACTCATGATGAGACTATGAGTGTATTGGGGTGACAGGCCTACTCTCGTTCAGTTCACGTCAGCTGGTATATCAGGGTAGGAAGCTTGACGAAAATCAATATCCGAGCTACCCCCCTGAATTTCTAGAGCCATCAAAAGAACAAGACGAAAAAAAAACCAACCAACCAAAAAGACAAAGCACAGTGACACACCCCGGAGCTACAACGTTTCTCACCAGGAACGGATCTAGGGGTCTTGTCGCTGGAAATGCACGATTCATACGACCGGCGTTCAATTTTCTCATTGTGTTTTCTTAATTTCTGATTCAAATTTCTCTCACCTAATGACTCCTCGTTTAATGGATTGTTGTATGGGATAAGGGAACTGGGGACGGGGAGTTAATCGCGTGAGAATCGAGATACGAACTACACGTGCTAGAGGGTACATCCGGGTTCAAAAAAGGGGTCGGCCGGACACGCACTGCATTTGGGAATCAGGGACTCTTGTACAAAAGAGGGTTCACTATACACGACGGAGAGTCCTGATGCAAGTCATTGGTTTCAGCCGGGAGGCTTTCCTACTGCCTACATTTTATTCATTTTCTATTTCTCTCCATTTGTTCACCATTTTCTACTCTACCACACTTTATTTCTCTTCTTACCTTCATTCATCATCTTTCCTTGCCATTTTTCTCTTTTCAATTAACTACCAGATGGTGCGACAATTCTTCTTTTCCTTTTCAAAGAATGACAAAACAGGAAAGTCAGAAAAAACACGAGTATAAAGTAAACACGAGAACGCTTTGAATATAACGATTTTGACAGTTGTGGGCCGGCCGTCCGGGGACCGGCAGTGAATGATTTGCAACGCCGCGAGATGGATATGTAAAGCCCCATGCGACGAATTCGACAGGCGCCAATACTTCGTACGTGTGAGTGGACTGTGGCGGTGTTGGCTTTGTGCACCCGTCACACGACTTGGCCAATTGTGAGGGAATTTTTCTCATTGACCTCTTGCTAGAAATATGATTTGATCATAAACGCCAATCGTGTGTGATTATCCTCATTGTATTCGCGCCATATAGGATTATAAATGATTGGGCCATAAACCGCCCCGCATAGCAGTCAATCACCAATCTCTCACGATTCACGATTCACGATTCACGATACCAGCCGCCACGTCAACACCATCAACACGACGTACGCCCCCAAACTCACCCCCGTCATCAACAGCACCGTATCTCCACTCGTCTTGAACTTGTTCCGCACCCGCACCTGCACGCGCCTATCCGCACCCATACCCGTGTCCGTGTCCGTGCTCATGTCCAGATCCAGATCCAGATCCCGGGTGGTAAAGAACTGCCGATTCCCCTGATAGCGCCGATACCCAGCCACAAGGAGCACTGCAAATCCATACACAGCAAACAGGGCGCCTATGGCGTAGAATTCCTCCGTGAAGATCTTGAGTATGACGAGCGCGAAGGAGAATTGGCCAAGCGCGGTGCGCATGTACGCGCCCTCAAAGGTCCGTTGTGCGGCACGAACTTCAACCAGCCTTTTTTTTTGGGTTTATTCCGAGTCCCCTCTTTTAGCACGCAGTGACAAAGTGTAACAGGTTCAGGAGGTATGAAGTAGAGAGGGACGCGACTCACTCTTGGGAGGAGAGCACCATGGCTGGCTCTGGGGGATGAGGATGCTTGGGTAGGGGGTTTGGGGGGGTTGACTGCTTCATGGTGCGGGTTTATCGCATTGTGGTCAGCCTTTGACTCGAAAGCTACTACTCCGTACCTAATGTATGCTACCTGGGTTATAACGTGAAGTCGCTCAAACGCGTAGGTAGGTAGGTAGGTAGGAAGGTTATCATGAGGTCATTGTCGCGCGGGTATGTAGCGGAAAAAATGGGGGGGAGTCTCGGCTTGGGGCGTCGGCATTTGAGTGTACGTAGAGGAGCAGGAGAAGATTTGTACCCGAAACATGGTCGCACGGCTTGATAGGCTGGCGAGAGGCTGTACCCGAAACATGGTCTTGATGTTCTTGTCTTGTCTTGTCTTGTCGCGAGGGGAGAGGGCTCAGAGGGGCGGCAGGGCAGGGCAGGGCAAGGGCGGAGCGCCGGAGAGAGACGAAGGCGCTAAAAGAGAGCTGGGTTGGGTTGGATTTAAACGAAGATGCATGGGCCGTGCCGACCGACGCATGAACCCGGGCCCGCCCCCGGATGCGTAGGTACGGAGTACCTAAGGTATGTATGTATGTATGTATGTACATATGTATGTAGGGGGGAATTCTAGAAGGAAGGAAAGGAAGAAGAGGCTGTTATTTTCTTTCTCGTTTTGGTGGTTTGGAGAGAGAGCAATGACTCCTCGAGTCCCTCCTTTTCGTTTAAGCTATGACGCGAGGGAGCTAAGTCTGTTCGCTGAGGTTCAAATGGGCTTAGTGCGCCGAGGGCCTGGCTGAGGCGCTTACAGTCTTACCCACTACTGTACATTACTACATAGCGGGTAAGACACTAGAGTACTAACTATGTATGTATGTACATGGTCATGGAGACATCCAAATGCATCATAAAGTTAATTTCTGGAGTTTTGTATTCTTTTTTATCTCAATCTGGCCAGGGGTTCACCTCTAAATATGCATTGTCGCTTCGGTTGGCTCTCCGCTGAAGACTGAAGTGCACAATGGGAAGCGTTTCGTAGTACCTAAGCCATCTATGATCTGTGGGTACCTACCTAGGTACCTAGGTATGTATGTAGGTACGTGGGCGTTTATTAGAAGGTAAATACCCAACAGCCTACAGGCACCGCAGCAGCGCCCCCTACAGGTAGGTAGGAGAAACTTCCGAGAGAAAGGTCCTTTCAGAGTCCTCTGGAGTTGCGTTGCACGACAAAAGTTGATCAGTGCTGCCAACGGCCCCTATAACGTTATGCTACCTATGTATCCATAGCATCACCTTTGAACGCAAGATGACTCCCGAGTCCCCGCTGATGGAAGCACTGGAGCGAGTCCCATCTTTCGTTGCCAAGGAGGCGGTGCCAGCCGGAGTGCGCTGCTTACCTACCTCTTTGTACGTACGGAGACAATACTTTGCAACTTGTGCAAATGCCAAAGTGGCTGGGGACCTGCTGATCTGATGCAGGGAGAGCAAGATGCATGTATGTATGGTCATTGGTAGCACATGCTTGGTATTACAGGCTACAGCATGCCTTTGCTCAGCGCAACTGGGCTTGTAAGCATGACCAAGTTCTCAAGAGTTGGTCAATGTCGCACGGTATATAGGGGTACTCAAAGCACAAAAGAGTGGCCAGACGGCAACGTCTTCTCCGTACTCAGTAGAGTAATTCATGTATCTGAAGACTCAAGCATCGATGCCAGTCAGCCGCACTTCGTGCCCAGAACTTAAAAGTCGTGATGCAGGCCCTCAGCCACCGCAAACACCGCCGCGATTCGCGAAGCACCGCCATCATCGGAGCCGGCTGTGGCTGTGGCAGCGCATTGCAAACTTCAAAGGCCGGACCCAAAACCCAGTTTCCACAAGGTTTTAACTTTTAACCCTCACGTGCAACGCAGACGAGAACAACGACGATGGACCAGCCGATGGCGGAGCATAATTATCGCATCCCAAGGCTGAATTGGCACACAGGCACAGAGGCAGATCTGAAAGATACAAGCCACTGCTGACAGCCTGGCGGAGGCTGTGGCGTCCGTGGGAGAGCTTGGCTCTCGCCTTGCCACGAGGAACTTCTTTCAGCTCCGCGCATCGCAAATCGAAAATGGTATTGGACATACTCCGCACATCGCGCTTCAGTGTTCGCATAATGCATACTCCGTATGGAGTACAGATGTATAATCCGTTAAGCGAAATGGGCGCTGCAGCTTGGGCCGGCTTCTTAACAGACAAGTTGACACAACGAGAGTGACGAGACACGACATGGCAAGCCGCAACACACAACACCAATCTGCACGGCTCCCTCCTCGTTGTCTTCCGCTTTCGCAGACCGAAGGCGTCGCTTGTCAACGCCAATCAACGCCTCATGCAGTTGGCTCAGTTGGTTCAGCCAGCAACATGAGCCCCTGCTTGTGACCCGGCCCTTTGCTCGCCTGCATGTACCGCGGTCATCTCCACTGACGCCATATTATCATCGAAATCTTACAGACAAGCAAGCTGAAGCGACCAGCCGGCAACGTTGCTTGTTTACTGTTTCCGCCTTGCCATCATTGTATATCATCTTCTGCATCGCTGTCTGCCGGGGCCCTGGATCTCCTGCGACCACGATATTATCATATCATGACTGCGAGTTCTGTCCAAGCACCTGCGTTCGTGCAAAGCCGGGACCCGATAAGCCGCACTACCCCAGCTTCGACCGTCGCGCGTCAGGGTCACCACACATTGTCATGTTACGCGACGGATGCTTTGAGCCTTTCGATAGACGACATGCACGTTACTGACGCCCGTACCCCTTGTGCAGAGCTTTCAGAGACCCCATCCAGTTCCAACGCAGCCTGGAGCTTTTATCCCTCCAGCGATTTCAGAGACTTGGACAACGATCCTTTCTTTGGCGCCGACTTTGATACCGTCGCTTCTGGTACACCGTCTTTTTTGGCTGACTCGGTCTGGGGTCAGACAGCTATCTCGTGCGATAGTCAGATTGAAGTCGAGGACCACGCCGTGTCGTACCCTCTGACGCCCGCGCACACCGCATCTCTTTACGCCGCGTCGCCAAGACCTGAATGCAAAGACGTCGTCGGACTGATCGACACGACAGAAACGCTACCCAAGTCCATTTCACCGCGACAGCTCGAGAAGGTCACGACTCCCACCTCTATTACTGTTGACACTTCTGCGTTGACCCCAAGCCCGAGTACCAGTGGTGATTGCGCCAGTGAAGACGCTCTTGCGCCAGCGATTAGTCCCATGTATCCTCAGAGCCCAAGAGTGACCATCTCCGTCTGGGATAGGGATGATGCACCGGTTCACACGTTTGAGCGGTTTTCGAATACCAGTAGTCCTAGGACAGTCCGCGGCCGTGTTTCTGCGCCCGTGGCGCGCGACACCATATCCACAGCCCGTCATGACGGTCTTGAATCCGCACGCCGCGGTTCTCTAGACGACTGGCGACAGACGACAGGAACAAGACCCGGCGGCATCGAGCCCCGAAAACGTTCGTCAGACAACAACGTGTCCAGTATCAACGAACTTGACGCGCAGCGAGCAGCAGATGAAAGAAACGAAGACGTTGGACGATGGCTCTCCAACAACATGGAAGGTGTATCCGCCCCCGTGGAAAGATCTCCCGAGGAGATACAAGCCCTTCAGAGCCCTGCAAACGATGACGGAATTCCGCTCGGCCACCACACCGAGAATCGATACGTACCCGGCCAGGCATATTTTGAGGGTCCAGGGGGAGACATTTCCGCCATTGATCGAGAGATTATTGCTTCGAGTCGCATATGGGCAGATGCACCGCGGCTGCCTGACATTTGCACCAACGACCAAGGCAGACACCAACCAGAGACCTCCCAAGCTGCCATGGCACGCTTCGAGAGACTCTGCCGAGACAACGATTCTGTGCTTTCGAGATCGGCGACATGGGGTACTCGAAGACGCAGTTTGCCAAGTGGCTTGGAGACCGAAGAAGCAGAGGTAACGAGCGGGAATTTCCTCAAGAGGCTGTCCATTATCAATCCCCGCGGTCAAAACAGTCAGAGCGGGGAGAAGACAACGAGCAAGCCCGGCAGCTTTCTCCGAGATCTTCGAGGACTCGTGAGACGGACAAGCGTAAATCAGTTGCGGAAAAGATCGCGGAGTCGCTCACGAGCCCACTCTGTTAATGGTCAGGGAGAAGAGATCATCACTGATCACGGCGAGACGGGACAGGGCTTCCAGCGTGATGGCGCTTCGCCGCACCTTACACTGCCTGTGAGGAGCACGAGCAGCGGCAAGAGGAGTTCAGGTCAGAGCATCAACACAACGCTGGCGTCCATGGGACAGAATCTTGCATCGATATGGACAGGCGGTCATTTTCGCAGCGGCTCTGTCGGCGGAGTCTCGAGGGCGCCGTCCCCCGGGGCTTCCGGCGGCGGCTTGACAGTGAAGAGTTCTGTGCGTCGCCCGAGGAGCAAATCGGAAATTCCCCAGTCGTCGACAAGTTCTGTGGGAATGGAGAGCATGTCAGGTCTTGTCAATATGTGGCGCAGACCTAGTGTTCGTGCGGTTACGCCTGTGAGCAGGGGGGACAAGTCTCGCTCTGTCGCTGTCACCGCGACTACCGCTGCCCCTGCCCCTGCTGATGATGAAGACGATGACGATGAAGACGAACCATACGAGGACAATACCTCACACATCCAGTCCAACTATATCGAAGACTTCACACCCAACTACGCCGGTTTCAGGCAGCACATCTCAAAGCTGAACCCCGACATGGGAAAAAAGCAGGAATACCTCCTGGACAGGATAGCACACCACCAAGTCCAACGATACAAAAACCTCTTGACCGCCAAAGTCGAACACCTCCGCCAGGGCCCCAACTGCCCCTCCGGCATATTATGCACGACAGCCCCCAATGCCCTCAACGCCACTCTTCCCACCGAAATAGACGACGAGGACAGTCCAAGTCCATCCCCCGAGTGCAACATCCACTTAGACACTTTCCCAACCGGCATCCCCTTCCCCCCCGTGCAGTATTTCCCCTCTGAATTCGAATGCCCGCTCTGCTACGAGAAGAAAAAGTGCCAGAAACCATCCGACTGGACCAAGCATGTGCATGAGGACCTCCAGCCGTTCACCTGCACATGGCCCTCCTGTCGGGACGCCACCAAGATGTTCAAGCGCAAAGCAGACTGGGTGCGGCACGAGAACGAGGGCCACCGCCATTTAGAATGGTGGATGTGCGACATTGACGGCTGCAGACATACATGCTATCGCCGGGATAACTTCCTGCAGCATCTCGTGCGGGAGCATAAATATGCGGAGCCGAGAGTCAAGACTAGGGCTGCTGTGAAGCATTCTGGTCACGCTGGTGGTGGTGCCGGTGCAGGGATGTTGGAGCCGGCATGGCAGAAAGTCGAGAAATGCCATGTTGAGACGAGTGTTCGTCCGCAGGATGAGCCGTGTCGGTTCTGTGGGGATGTATTTCCGACGTGGAAGAAGTTGACGGTGCATTTGGGGAAGCATATGGAGAGGATTGCGCTTTCGGTCTTGAGGGCGGTGGAGGTGGAGGTAGCGACGGGGGATGTTTCTGCGGAGACGGTTGTTAGTCCGGTGGAGGAGTCTGGGCTACGACAGAATTTGGAGATTCTTTTTGTGGAGGGTGAGGGCGCTCGGGGGGCTGGGGGGGCGATTGTGGGAGGATGTAGTGAAGAGGAGGAGAAGCAGCAGCAGCAGCAGCAGCAGCTATTACGACACAGCTATGATGGCCAGCACGGCGCCAGTCTTCGACCTCCTAATCCATTCGCGTTTCCTGTCTTGCCCACGGGATCTGAATCGTACCAGCAGCAGCAGCAGCAGCAGCAACAGCAGACATACAATGACCGCTTTGAGGACATGGTATTTGGCATCCAGCCATCCAATTTCACCCAAATACCGCGGATAGATCCAGGATACAACGCCACTCAGCCCGTGCAAGGGATATCGTCTGTTCAAGCGGCCGATTATCTCTCTTTCGCTTCGTCTTCCAAGGATACCAACAACGGGACTGGTGCCAGCACCAATAACAACAAGACCGACAGCGATAGCAACTTCATGTACATGCCCACGAGCGCTGATGTAGAGCCCTTTCCGCAATTTAGCACGAATGTACTCGGACTGCAGGACACTGGACATGTGGAGAGGGGCGGCCAACTCAGCGACCATATGGGGTATGATAGCATGATGGATGTATCGAGCGTTCGGGGGAATTCCTTTGAGGGCTATGAGACGGGTTTGTATTCATATGCGCTTCCAGCGGATTTAAATGCCGGGAGGGGGGAGGGCGGCCAGCAGCAGCAGCAGCAGCAGCAGCGCGACACATGGGATGATGAGCATGGGCGCGCGTTTATGCGGTAGAGCGACGTGTGCTTTTCTTCACTAAGGTCTTTTGTCTCTTTGTCTCTTTCTCATTTTCGTTTGCCCCCTTTTTTTATCCTTTTCGCAGGGCCATATTGCGGCATTGCCGTGGTATCAAGATCACTGGCGCAAAACTATAGAAACAGACATGTTCCTTTTGATGTTCACATTTTCTGATGTCCTTAGGATTTCCCGTCTCCTACTTCTGGTCGTTTAGACATTCGGCTGGTTCGGTGGTATGAATTGTAGTGTCTAGGACAGCCGCCTCGGTTGCTCCGGCCCTCGGGAACGGGCCGAGTTCCGTGGCCGTGGTGGCTGGCTGGGCCCTGGCCCTGCCTAAGTGTTATGTAGATATCGGGATGCCGAGTCGGTAGTGAATTGGAATGTGACGAAGCTTTGATGATAGTGGACTGATGACCTTGGCTGGTGTAAGTGCCAGTACATAGGTATTGCTGATTTATCATGAGAGTGCTGCGTTCTGCGTGCTGCAGCCTGCGCGAGAGAACACCGCACGTAGACGCACGTTCATATCATACGTGTTCACGCAGCAAGAAATTGTAGGAATGTGAAGCGCTTGACACGAGAATGGGGGACGACGCACAAGGTTCATGTGGGCCTGATGAAGAACACCTGGTCTGCGATGAATGCAAAACATGTCCAGGGGGAAAGTCGCCGGTGCACAGGGGGTCTGGTTCCTGTAGAACTCGTGTTGACGATCATGATGCCTGCGCTTTTAGACTCTGTGAGTGTGGTCGTGGTAGTTGGCGCTGCGTTGGTGCTTGGTGTTCCCGATTTGAGTGCCTGCTGGTGAAAATGTAGGTTCTTATCTATTACTGGTCGAAGTTACCCTTCCACCCGGTATCACTCTTTGGCTTGCTCCCTAGAGTCTTTGGCATGCTTAGTTCCTTTTCATCCATTTTCTGCCGTGCTGCAAACACGATATCACCTGCAGCGATACGTTCACGCGAAGAGCAGGCATACAGAGTAGGGGTACGAACAGGTTCATGTCATTTACACGAAGCAAGAATCTCTGCGGGGTACTCCGTATGTATATTTGCAAACAAGATTCAACATTTTGCCTGCAACTGCCAACACCCGAGTCCCGATTGCGTCGCGACAAAATTTGCGTGGCACTCTCTCAACAGAACGAATTTTCACCATCATAGATTGCAACAAACCATACCTGTCTTGAGGGCTTTGAGGGCTAACAACGCTGAGACTGAAGATTTGCCTGCTCAGCTAGTTCAGAACAAGAAGAGCGAATATTCCCTGCCGAGTTCACTTGACGGCCTGGCCAACACTCGCACAGTTTTCATTGCGAAAGCCGCGCAGTCAAAATTACATCACCAACCTCACAGCGCGCCCATCAGAACTGTGCCTACCGTGTAAGGTCGGGCAGCATGGCGAATGTCTGTCTCTCAACCCATCGGCGCACAATCTTTACCGCCGTCGAACGCTTACGGTCTACCTGCCCCTGAAGAGAAGGTGAGAAACGACTTTCGAAAGACAGGATAACTCGAACTTGGAAAGTGAGGGATGCTAAGGTACAGCCTTCGAACTTCCGTTCTCGAGACATATGAAGACATGCTTGGCCTTCCTGTTGGCCTCACAGCCACTGCTTCCTTTCGAAAAGGGCAATCGGTGTACGGTATATCCTGGGCGTTTCCATTGTTACTTGTATGAGAAAAAAAATTCTTCAAGACCTTGACCTCGACAGCGCATACTGCTAATAGCCTCAAAGAAGTCTCTGTCAGCTTTGCCTTTGACATCATCAACACCAAAAAAATTGAATCAAGTCGGACGAACCTAGGCTACGGCTCCAATAAAGTCATCATCGCGTCTTGACATTGGCTCAGCCTTGGAATAACCCTTGACGAGGTCTTTCTCGACACACAGAAACAACTCTGCGTTTGCCTTATCAACGACGATGTGCTCGCAGGGATTTGATTTGAATGGAAGAGACCAGCTGATAATGACTCGGAATCGTCAAATAACTCCCTTCACCGCAGACTTAAATACTCGCTCGCACATTGGCGTTGTTGCGGTAGACACATAGCTGTTGCCGTTTGACGCGTATCACTTCGTCGGTGGCTTTACCAAGGGCTGGCTGGTTTCTTCGTGCGGGGACCAAGAGAGACCAAATTAATTAATAATGACTACATACAACGAACGACCTTCAGGTAATTGTTGAGCCAGATCTTGACCTGAAAGGCCGAGCGTCTACACTAAAAGCCAAAGAGGGCATGACCAACCCTAGGTCCCTAAGCACACTGAAGTTAGACATGGGGAATCATGAATGTTTTAAGCCTATGTAGAAGAGTGTTTTGAACGCTGTCAGGAAGTCTGAATCCTGATTTTGCACATGCGTGGGCACCCATGGCACTCAAGCAGCAGACCTTTGGCGAAAACCGAGGCCATACTACGCCTCGGCATTAATCTTTGCAGTGTCTGTCACTGACTCACGGCGTGGCCAACTCAGATATTGTGCGCTTGTCACTTAAGTGCCCGAAGACGTTCAAAGTCAGGCTCCTTGATCGCGGAAAAAACAGCCCTTCCCGGCTTGGAAACTCCTTCTGTACCAGAGTATGCGCGGAATCCATACCGAGCAAGAAAGTCCACAGTACGGATATCCCCCCCTTTGGATTATCTGCATTGCATGACACCATCTACATGAGTCTCGAGTCCTCGACGTTCGTACCTACCTACTCCGTACGCGAAGCATCATTCCGCCCTAGCCGGCCCCACAGACCTAGGATTTCAAGGCCTGAAGCCCGATGGCGCGCTGTTCAGGCACAGCCGCACAGCCTAGGGCAACATGCAAGGACAGACTGCAGAATGAAAATTCGGGGCGACGGGATGCCGGATATTTGGGACGGGAATGGGAGGAAGTGCAGGGGTGGAGGAAGTGGATGGATGGGATTGGTGAGCCGTCATTGGACGCACGGCCTGGGATCACGTACTTGGGCCTGAAGATGTATCTTCGACGTTGGTATGTGCATGTGGTGTCTCAGACAGTGCTTCAGCCACTGTTAGATATATGTAGAATCTTGCCTCATCATTTCTGCACAGTCGTAGGCACGCCGACTGGACATATTTTGTGGTGTTTATGTGGAAGCGTGGAGCAGCCAAGTGGGATTTGAGGACATACGGAGCACAGGTAACAGGGGTGGCCGGGGAGTGGAAATGAGGAAAGGAGGAGGGATTTCTGGGAAGTCTTGAAAGGGACCCCGGACAAGGGATCTTTTCTTGGAGGGAATCCACTTTGCTGCTGTGGTGGTTGATGATGATGTTTGGTGAATATGTATTTACATACATGTAGGTAGGTATCGTAGACGATGATAATGGATGATGTCAGAGTTGATGATCAAGCAGATGGCAAATGTAGGAAGCTGCCTACATACCTTAGGTACCTCTTAGACAACAAGTGCACGGATGACTAGGTACCTAGGTGATTGACGTGCGAGAGTTGTACGGAGTAGAGCGTTAAAGCGTTAGATGGATAAATGGATGGATTTGTAGATGATACAGAGTGCTCTGAACTCATGAAAAGATACCTACTCCGTAGACATGCCCCTCGTGCCCTCACCAAATGTCCTCGTCCTTATCGCGTACGTAAGTTCAAAGTATTTATCACAGTCCACAGAGTACATACAGCCTCGAACCGGAGGGCACGATGAGGCGGTGCATCGAGGACTCGAAGGCAAAAGGGCCGTGTGGCCGCCGTTTCACGCCATGCGCCACGAAACAGACGACGCCACTGCGCTCCCACGGTGACGCCAACCATATGGTCGTGTTGCGAATCGCGATAACATGTACAGACTCACAGAATTTACATGTGCTTTGTACGCGTGTGTATTACATAATCATGGGCGAGACATTCGGCTTGGCATTGGCCCGTCCGTGCCTCGAGCCGGGCTGCCTCTTGAGTGGACTCGCTTGCCCCTATGTGGGTCTAGTGTGGCACCCTCCGCGTGTCTTTTGGTGACGAGCCACGCGCATCCCGGCGCCCTAGGCTAGGGCCCCTGCATACCAAGTACCGAGTACAATCTCATCCTGCGTACTCTCCATGTCTATCCCCGTCTCTGTACATCATTCCCCTGACAAGGCCCAAAACCGCTACGACCCCCCTGGTTAGATACTTGGAGTAATTGCCATTATCCAGTCAACACGCCGTGGCCGTGGGCCATCTCTTCCCTCCTCATCATCCTCACGCATTCATTTTGCCTGCCCCGATTCCTTTGTGTGCATTCTGTCCATCATTATTAGCCAATTTCTTCTTTCTGCATTTTTCGCGTTGTGCCTGTGCCATTGACCGATCTTTGCACATTCGCGAGGCCTTCTTTCTAAACTGTGCACCACCACGATTCGCATCGATCCTTTCCACCCCCTTATTCACACTCGCTCTTTATTCTGCGCCGGGGACGTGTTCTCCTGTCTAGACCTCGATTGCATGCGATTCCGATTGACGCCTTCTTCCGCCATTTCGAGAACGAATTAGCGACGTATACCAGCGCCGTAGCCTTCGACCGGCCCCTCGATCTTTCGTATTCTGCCGCGGACAACTCCCGCCCCTCGGGTTTCGCTCGACGACTTCGCAGACTGAACGGGGAGAGAACTTGAAAGAATCTCTCTCCGTGCTTCGACTGTCTTTTTCGATACCATATACGTCTACTTCACTTCTAACCAGGTTGATCCTTGGCAAATTTGACATTTCTTTGTTCCACCGCTGGACGTTTTTCCTCCGATTCAACAAAAAACCTTTTGGATATTTAAGTGCTGGTTTCCATACTACCAGTCGCCACTCGTTTACATACTCGACACTTTCGAACCGAAATCGACACCCTTTTGCCGTCTATCTGCATTCTAGCATAGCGCGCAACTTTCACTAGATCCATATAACGCACCTGGAGGAATGCTACACCAGGCGTTAGCAATCATATAGTCCAATCCAGTCAACACATTTAATCTCAACCCGTGAACATGGCTCGCGCTACCAAAACATCATGGAGAAGCTGGAGGACCGCCACTGGCGTGGCTTTGCTGGGCTTGATGACCCCGCAGGTCTTGGGCGGCCAGATTCTTAAGACGAATGGTTTCAGCGACTGCGGATCCGACCCTAGTGTCAAGATGGAAAGGGTCGATATCAGTTACAACAATGAAAACAAGACCGTGAGCTTCGACGTCGCTGGCTCTAGCAGCAAAGAGCAAAACGTCACGGCTGTACTCAAAGTCGAGGCCTATGGCAACACAGTCTACTCCAACAGCTTTAATCCCTGCGACAAATCCACCTACTTTGAGCGTCTGTGTCCTTTACCTGTCGGCACCTTTGCCGCTCGAGGTAACCAACAGATACCTGCCCAATACGCCAACATGGTGCCTGGCATCGCCTTCCAAGTCCCCGACATTTCCGCACACGCTACCTTGCAGCTCATCGGCGCGGACGACAAGAATGTGGTGGCCTGTTTCCAGTCGGATGTCACCAATGGAAAGAGTACCGATGTCACCGCCGTGTCTTATATAGCTGCCGGCATCGCAGGTGCAGCCTTGGTCATGACGGGAATTTCTGCCCTCGGCGCCGCGCTCTCCGGCGGCACTGCTTCTCTCGGTAGCAGTGGCATGGCAACCGCTGCTGTGAGCCCCAGTTTTTCGGAAACCATGGGCTGGTTCCAAGGTATGGCCATGAACAGCATGCTGTCTGTCCAATATCCTCAAATCTACCGAAGCTTCGCCAAGAACTTTGCCTTTTCCGCCGCTGTCATCCCCTGGTCCGGAATGCAGTCCGCGATTGACGGCTTCCGATCGCACACGGGCGGTGATCTGGACCAAGACAGCTATTCCTACCTGGAGAAAGCTACCTTGGTTTTTCCCGATGGCACAACCCGAAGTCCTAACCAGGGCCTATTCAAGTTCAAGAGAGCCGTGGACGCCTTTGTGGATTTGGCCTCGCGTGAAATCGAAACCTCCGTCAACTCGACCGAGCCTGTGTCCAGTGGGACCGACTCGAATGAGTTACAGCACAAGGTCAAGGGCATCCAGGCGTTTGCCGAGCAGTTGCTGGTGCCCAAATCCAACATCTTCATGACCGCCCTGCTCCTCGTGGCCATTGTCATCGCCACCATTGTTCTTGGCATTCTTCTCGTCAAGGTCATTCTGGAAACGTGGGCTCTATTCGGCAGCTTTCCCCAGAGTCTCAAGGGCTTCCGCAAGCATTACTGGGGGTCTATTGCGCGTACTATCACCTCGCTCATCATGCTCTTGTATGGCATCTGGGTCCTATACTGCGTCTTCCAATTCACAAGGGGCGACTCCGCGGTAGCCAAGACCCTGGCTGGCGTGACACTCGCCATTTTCACCGGCATCCTCGGCTTCTTCACCTGGAAGATTTGGTCCGTCGTGCATCAACTCAAGCAGAAAGAAGGCGACGTTGGCGCCATGTACTCGGACAAGTCCATCTGGGTCAAGTACTCCCTCTTCTACGACGCATACAAGAAGCAGTACTGGTGGCTGTTCGTCCCCACCATCTTCTACATGTTCGCCAAGGGTGTTGCCATTGCTGCCGGAGACGGTCACGGAATGGCCCAGACCATCTCCCAGGTGGTGATTGAGGGGCTCATGCTCTGCTTGCTGCTCTGGAGCCGGCCCTTTGAGCGACGCTCCAGCAACATTATCAACATCATAATTCAGACCGTGCGCGTCTTGTCTATTTGCTGCATCTTGGTGTTTGTTGAGGAATTTGGCATCAAGCAGACGACCAAGACGGTTACGGGTGTTGTGCTCATTGCTGTTCAATCGACTCTGACTGCTACGCTTGCGATTCTCATTGTTTGGAATGCTCTTACCGTGTGCTGCACGATGAACCCTCATCGCAAGCGAAGAAAGGAAGCTGGTAAGTCTCGACAACTTTCATTGTCCCTCCTTTTCTCATATTTAAGTTGGAAATATACCTTTTTTTTTACAACACGTCCCACTGACCATACTCCTTCAATAGAGAAAATCCGTCGAGACATGGACAACCTCACCCCCCTCGACGCCCGAACCTCCATCTTCCTCGACCGAACCCCCCTCCCCGAGAAATCCATGTTCGCTGTCTCGGGCGATCTCGACGAAAAGAGCCGCCACCGTGCCGACGTCGTGGAGAGGTATTACGCCAAAGGCAACGATTTTGGCGCCCCTGTCGCGCCCTCGGGCGGTCCCATGTACCGGCCTCTGACGCCGACGGGGGCCCACGATTCACAGGGCCTTCTCGATGGGGCGGCGCCGCTGGGATCGATTCATCGGCAGCCGTCTGTGCCGGCGAATGATCGAGAATACCGGGGAACGTATGGCCCGGTGGCGAACTATAATGGGCGGGGTTACGGAAACGAGGGTCTTCGGGGGGCTTTTTGATCCTGAGACCTTGACTTGATTCGTTTTTTTTTAGCATTTATTCCAGATGGGTGGATCGAAAAGGGGCACCGAAGTGGCCTCATGACTTCTTTGGCCTTAGTTGAAGGGCGAAACATTGGGGCTGTTACCGGCCCAATTGCACTCGTCGCTCGGCACTCGTCACCCGGTACTTTACTCGTCTTGAGCATCTCGGCTCTGTTGATGCTCTTCTCCCCTTGTCCCTATGTTCAATCAACTTCCGCCTCGTTTTCAGCTGTGTACTTGCTGGCAGCCAGAATGGTGCGCCTAAATACGCGTCTACGGACACAAAGAACATGCCGTGTCTCTCTCGTGGACTATACGCTGAGCTCGGCACATGGGTGCCAAGAACAAATGATACGAGAAGTGCAGTTCAGGGGCTAGAGCCATTAAATATCTCCATCTTCCGGGGAACTGAGTGAGCATGCATTGCGTGACTGGGTTTGATCTTTTTTTTCATTTCTTGAGCGGACTAGGGATACATGCATCTTGATGTCAGGATTGATATGTACCTAGGACTGTATTCCGTATATTAGGGGATATTGTTCCTTTTTCTTGTTGGTGTTCTGTTGTTATGTATTCGTTGGGTAGCTTCGCGAATAGTAGGCACGCGTGCGGTTTCTTTGTATGTGTGTATGTACATTATTGGTGATGATGCCTCTGGAAACTAGCGCGACCTGTCCCAGGTATACTATTCGAATCTCTGTCCACCCCTTACGGGAATTTCTCAAGTGAAAACGGTGATAATTTCCCTCCGCTGTCCAATTCAAACTTCAAAGGGCGTCTCGTACCGGCTGGACCTGCGGACTGCCTCTTCCTTCTGGACAACCCATAGCTACGACAAGGGGCCAAGAGTGAGTAGTAGGCGTAGTAGGCACACGAAGAACTGTACAATGTCGTCCTTCTACCTCCAATCTGGTCGTGATAGTCGCGCAGAATGACTTTGATGTTGTAGCTTGAGAGACGAAAGACGAGATCTGACCATAAGAGAAAGAAGGACCGTGCAAGATATACCTGATAGTTTCGTTACGTAGAAAGCTCCAGACGCTTGAGCTTAAGCCTTACACACGACTCCCTACCAGTCCTCCAACAGGACAACAGGAGTTTGGAGTCGCCATTCTCGTGGTCAAACAGTCACAGTTCACCAACAATGGAACGCCGAACGGACGAAAGCCGCAGTTGGAAGAGATACGGGACGAGTATTGTCACTTGTGCAACAGGTATGCCCGATCGAACGAGTGGCATGAACTGCCCGATTTTGGGCGCCGGGACGACTAATTCACAATTCACCAAAGAACACCCACGGCATGTACACATATCCCGCCCTGGAGACATTCCGTCCTGAGTAGGTAGCTTACGCCACTCGGAGTTATCAGTGCATTGGAGCTTCTGGTTCCAGTGCTCGCCAATGCATCCGGAGTCGATGGCCGACGCCGCTGCATTGGGACTCGCGGGTTCTCAGGATGGCGCCAGTGCATTGGAGCCACTGGACCACAGCCGCTTCCAGCACATCGAGGCCGCTGACTTCCAGCGCATCGGAGCTGCCAGCTCATGAATCATCAGGTATTCGGGATATGCAGGCATGGCCGGGGACAGACAGCCTACAGGAGGACAGATCACAGACAGGAGGATATTGTGTATATATATCGTTGGCTCTTTCTTCGGTCTATGAGGGATATCACAGACCTTCAGAGTTCATTGTAGAGATATGTAATGTTTGCGACGTACGTAGGGAGTGTATTGATAACTTTGATCATAATCTGTCTGCTTTAAGAACTGAGGCTCTCATACTTTAGTACTGCCTCATGCTGAGCATCTTCAAACACGAATCCTGCGAACACTGTCAAAAGTTGGTTCAACTCTAACGACTCTGTCACTCTGCCCGCAATATAAGTGGCCCCTGACCACAGTAACCTCGTCTCGCTGGACAATGCCATGGAAAATGCCATGGACAATGCGTCGGGCCAGTTCGATCGGATCCATACGCTGCTGAGATGTGAGGATTGCATAGGCAGGACGCCTTCTCTATGTCTCCCTTTGAGCTTGTCGATGGAGCCGCTCGACGCCGGCCACGAATTCGAAAATATCCGGCACCGGCACCGTCGGCGTCAACAAACTTCCGGGCCGTCCCTCGCGCGCCATGGGCGCTGGTTCAGTTCGATACTGAGGCAATAGAGGATACTGAACATGACATGATGATTGATCAGCTTCCTCATCGCTATGCTGGTGAGTCTCCCTTTGACCAAGTCGATGGAGCTGCTCGACGCCGGCCTGGAATTCCAAAATACCTGGCACCGTCGGCGTCAGTAAACTTCCGGGCCGTCCCTCGCGCGCCATGGGCGCTGGTTCAGTCTGATGCTGAGGGTACTGGAGATGATGTGATGATTGAGCAGGTTCCTCAACGCTATACTGGTGTACCACGACATTATCTTCTTCGGGCGGGGCAAGTTCGAAGGCGGCCTGGGAACTCCGTGCGGCGCTGGCTCTTTGCTCCATTTCCTTCTCGCCAATACTCCAGTGCAGACTTTCGATGGATTTCCACGGAACCTCCATCAGATCTCCAATCATGGCCCACATATTTGGCTTGAGCCTAACAAATGTGTGAGTAACAATACCAAGCGCTCATAGAAGCGAAGCAAGATCATATAATTGACACTTGTCTTTCTCGGCGGATCATGACTTACCTCTCATACCGTTTGCATAGTTCATTCTTACGTTCTTGAGTCCATAGAGGTTCGGTTAAGCTATTTCTGAGATAGTATTGATAGCAACTTCCAGCAGTCCGCCCAGGCATAAGCTTCGAAATATCATCCCAAGACATGCCAGACCTTTTGTATGCAAACAGGGAGGTCTCTTCGACTCCAGACCATTCCGAAGTCGACCTTCTGGCCCCTGGCTGTTGATATTGCCGCTGTTGATCCTGCTGCTGTCTTGGTGCTTGCACCTGAGCGTCGTCCACTTGGGGCGGCGGAAGGTCGACGCGGGTCGTGGGAAAGGAATCATCAGTACCTCTTTTCCTCATCTGGTTCTTTCCGAGGTGCCAATGCATCCTTTCCACTTCTCTCCACACTACCGACATTTCTGTCGCAATTGGCGACCAAATATTCTCTTTGAGCCTAATAGACATGTGAATATTGAGTCTTGACAAGTTATGAGTAGCACGCGTATGAGATGTGCAATTGTCTTGCTGGGCAGATCATGCTCACCTCTTATAAAACATGGCTACCTTGTTCTTGGTTTCTTCAAGTTCGTTCCGCTCCCAGTCCCGCTCGTTCCTGAGGAGTTGATAACGCAACTGGCAGCTATCGAGACTCCTTCCAGGTAAAACATCCGAGATCTCGGTCCAACCCTCATGGCTCTCTTTGAATTGCCAAAGGAGATGATCCTCCTCTGCTGTCCAAGGGCGGCGTTCCGGTTGGACCTGCAGGCCGCCTCTTCCTTCAGGAGAATTCATTCTACGACGTACGTCCGTCTTCGAGGGACCGAAGGTGAATAGTAGACACACGAGAGACTGGATTGTCTCTTCCTTCGTCCTTCAATCTGATTATAGTGAAGTAATAATTTCAAGACGAGGAGTTCGGGATCATAGTTTGAACTTTGGGATGAGCGGCGAGGAATAAACGGAAGAGAAAGCGGGCTCGCTCAAGGTATAAATAGTTCTGTGGACAGATCCAGATGCCCGAGCTAACATGATCTGCCTACTAGTTCTCGAATGGTAGGTTGCTGGCCATGCCTGGGCCCTGCCATGCCATTGTTCAAACAGTCACCATTGGAACAGAGTTGCAGAGATGAAAGTCGCAGGGGGGGCAAGGCATGACCTGTGAGGCATGGTTCAAGTCAACAGCTGGCGGGATGAAGGGACCAGAATTATGCAACGAGTATCAGCCGGGTTGTACGAGTAGCAAGGACTGCCTGATCTTGAGCGCCGGGGGAGAACTGAGGCGCTGTTCGCAAAAGAACAATCCTGGAACATGTTGTACTCAACGTTGGTCGGGACAGCGCGCCGAAGTGTCTTATCTGGATAGCCGGCCTGCGTTCACAGTGGGACAATCCCGGGATTTGTTCATTTGCGAACACCGTACAAAAGGTCGCATGTTTGCAACCTAGCTCGGTTGTTACTAGTCGGTGGTTCATCAGTCCGAACCAGCGGCGGAACAGATAACGAAGCAAGCACTTAGCAGACAGGCCGTGACAGGTGCCAGCCGACTATGTGTTCATTCATTATGGCGGTGAGTGTGGTGATAGCGTGGTCAGATTTATGTTCGTGAGTCTGAGGGAAGAGCTGTTCGAACTCCAGAAAAATGCCGCCGGTTCGGTGGGAGATCCGAGACTGAAGTGGTTTGCGCAACGCGTCAGTCGTGTTCGCATGATCGCGGACAGTGATCGCTGAAGGTGAAAGCTAGGAACAGCTTCTTTGGTCTTGTTGCTAATGCTGCTGCTTCTGCGTGTGTATGCTTGTGAATATTGGCATGGAGTGGCCACGGCTTGCGAACCTGCATTGTTTCTCATTGCTTTCATCCAGTGGTCAGGTCATTGGTTCTGCTCGCGCAACAACGCGTTACCTCATCATAAAAGCTTGGCGTCTTATTGCAGAGTACTCAGTACATACATACCTAGAAGCTAAGGTAGTAGGGTACTAAGGGTCTTCATCGCCCCCTTTTAGTAAGAGCGTTACTCGGCGAACTGTACGAGTTTACTCGGCGAACTGTTTTTGCCACAATGCTCCACAATTCTCAGGGTCCTTTGTACCTCTCCGCTCCAAGACAGTGCTTCAGGCAATGCACA
>SRQL01000390.1:0-26090 GCA_018360575.1 Claviceps sp. LM454 group G7
AATTGACCTCTGAAGAAACCTCTGACTTAAAGGACTTTATAAGTACTTAATCTATTCAGATACGACCGCAGAGTCACATGCAAATTGCTTCGCCATTTGTCTGCGTGGTAAGATCTCACAGAAAACAGTGAACTCAATTGCCCACGCCCATTCGGATCCAAATTGAAATCAATACAGGATAAATTAGCATTCAGAGGAACATCTAGTCAGGGACTATCGTTACTCTGAATGTTTAAGAAATTCATTAAGTAATGGATAGAGCCATGGCCATTTGAAAATAGGTAGGGTACAATGTACATGCCCAACTCGGGAACGTTCCACCTCACCAAAGATGCCTTCAGATCATTTTCTCTCTTGAATCACCAATTCAAGTGCAAACGGATTTTCAAATGCGTAGTATGGTTTTGAGCCTCTTGAAAATATTATGAGACGGTTTGTCGATAGATACTCTATGAAAAGCCGCACAAGTTCTTAATGGGAGCAATCTGGCCATGTGGAAATTTTGACATTACTGATTCTTCTCAAGTCCGACTGTCCTGCCAGCGCTCGCAGCGCTACCGAGGCCCGCTGGCCCGCTGCCTGTTACTCACATGGAAAATGACAAGCTTGGGCTGGGCCCATAAGCTTTTCAATGGTTTTCCTTCCAGCGCGCTCGCAGCGCTGAAGTCTCACAACCAGGGGGGGCCCGCTGCCAATTACTCGAAAGGAAAATGACAAGCTTGGGCTGCGCGCCTGCAAGCTTAGGGCGTCCCCAAGCTTTTCACGAAAAGTGCTCTTGGGGCTCCCTGAGCTTGGGCGTACGTTCCCAATCTTGTCAACATGTCCAAGCTTGTGCAATTAAGTGGGGCCCACTTGAAAGTTGGCTCTACAAGCTTGTAGCCGTCCCTAAGCTCAGAGCGCACCTCCCCAACCTTATCGTGCATGCCTAAGCTTAGGCGTGCATTCTACAAGCTTGTACAAAAGGGGGGTCACTCGCGAAGGTATGTAAGAGTTGTTTCTTCACGTGTTCCTCGTTCATATCCGCGCTCGAGCTCGGTTCTAACTTCTCTGTGTCATCTGGAACTCTGATGCCGATTTTGGACCTAGAACACTGGCGCGATGAAGCCCTGGCTCGGACGTGACGCGCGAAGAAACACAAGTTACACAACACGTCGACAGAGTACACATGCGTACTTTCATAGCTGCGATGGTCAACCACCCAGCTGAGTGCTGACTTCTGAGTTCTGACTCCTGAGTGTCAAGATGTTTCCCTCTTGTGTCGGCAATTCATGTTTTGTCGTCTAACTTATCGGGCTAGAAAGGCTTGGCACCTCGGAAATCTCGAAACTCGCCTTGTGCTTTGGCATACATTACGTACTCCGTAGAGTCTTTGGGCAATATGAACGGACATCGCTCGCGAAGCAGATGCGAAAAATCCTACCATCCAGGGAGCCAGAGGGTTTCAGGCTCTACATAAGTAGCCATTCAAAGACCAACTTGGTTTGTCTTCGTCTTATTTTTATGTCTGAATTAATGTGTCACACAGATTTCGTCGGTTCTGGGTGTTGCTATCGATAGGTAGGTTGCGGTGCGACATGCCACCATTGAATGTCTGGTTGTAACTTGTCACTCGTTGCGCGGAGTGATCTGACTCCGCGTCAACATTGAACAGCGAATGACAGTATGTACCTCGTGGACGACATCATCATGCGTACAGCTAGCACTCATTTGTAATTGTATTTGAACAATCGACGGCGCAGGCTACAGTGCAGCACAAGTTACAACACCTTACTACGCCAAGAACAGGCTTACAGCCAAGAGTGTGTATCCCTTTTCAGTGTGCAGCGTTGGCTGCTGATTGCGTCTATGGATTTCGCCACTATAGCATACATCCTTAGATGCTGTTGACCCGAATTGCCAATCAGGCTGGTTGGATTTGTATCGCGATTCGCACTCAACCCCCAGATATCCATAGTAACCTGCGCAGGCCGATCGCAGAGCAGTGCTCGATCCATAACATTAGGTACCGAATGTAGGTTTCAGGCAATTTGAAATCCATGTACATACATATGATGTACGGAGAGGTAGGTAGGTATGTATATACTACATATGTATATCCACTACTTACCCTAACTTGGTGTTCCTTCCTCTGCCCTCCTAGGCAAATCTCGTACTGTCCCTACAGAGTACGCTATGTAGATACGGCCCGTACAGTTAACCAGCCGGCGATGTATGCCAAGGAGGGAGTGGCGCCGGGAAGGATGAGAAAGATGAAAGGGATCAAGATCATCAAGGACAAATCCGTTGATCACCAGATTTGACAACCCACCTTCTCTTCCGATGTGCCCATTTTTAGATGCCATGGATTTATTCCAGGATTCCCAGACAACCCTGGTCCAAAGCCCGTACGGATACAGCGCCGATCCCATCGATCCTACGATACGAGTGGGAAAGGGAAAGTGAAAAAAAACTGAACAAATGGAAGCATCGTACATTGCATGCAAGTGCTTTGGAAACTGGGATCATCGAGGAGTAATCCTAGTACTCCTACGTTGCTAATAGCAAATGATGTGCCTGATAGCATTGACTTGGCTTATCTGTTACATACCATCTAGACCACTTTTGATTGTTGCCTCAAGTCCAGGTAAAGTGTCCAATTCCCGTGTCCCAAGTACTCAGGCTGCTAGCGCCAACCCCCTGCTTCGCCCTTTGGGACCCCCCTATGTTGTATGTACTTGGAGCTACTAGTGACATCATCATCGCCGTCCGTTTCTCCAAAATTCAATTGAGGCGCGCCAGGATCGAAGTGCAACAAAGGTTAAAAATATTTACGCGACGGGCTTTCGCGCGACGCGATCGCACGATGCCGGAGATAGGGGGAAACACAATAATTTCGAAGAGATGGTAAATGAGCGCGGGCACGTACGTTTCCAGCGTGTCGAATCGTGCGACGCGACTGTGGCGAGTTCAGCATTGTCACCAACGTTGTGTCGGGACTCGGCTAGCAGTGCCTTATGTGCATCAGATATGGTGCCCTCAAACTGGTCTCAAGCGGTCAATCATCGCCGTCGGATGCTAGGCTTCCTTGGTTGCACATCGCGAGACGCCATGAGTCGGTACTTGTGTTCCGACAAGAAATCAGGCGATGAAGTATTTAAGGCGCATACTAGACTCATGCATCATAACATCATGAGTTGATTAAAGTACTTGATATAGAATAAGAGAACGAGAATTGAAAAGCCAAGCCAATCTTTCACACCGCAGCCGCATCGGCAGATTACGAACTGCATGTGTCGCCGTCCGTAACATCTTCATAACAGCCACAGTGTATTGGCAACGCGTCGTTCCACTGCGGCTGCCGGGTATTTCGAAACACCGCAACGCCAAAAGCAAAGTAAGGAGGCGGTATAACAACAGGCTTCCAATGCTCCTCGACTTCTCCAGCCTCTGGCTTTGTTGGGCTCCTTGCTTCCCCTTCGACGTGGCCTCGCATCATCACCTAGACGTGAGCACGTCCGGTGAATTGAGATTGATGATCGCGGTACTTCCACCAGTAAAACGCAGCGCCGACGGCTGAGACGAGCCAAAGAAGCGCACTCACGAGATCAACCCAAACGGCATTCTTCATGCGCCGAATGCCGCCGTTGCCTTCGGGGTTTTCATGAATGAACAGCTACAGGTCGTTAGCAATGGATTCACAGGAGCAACTTCGCGCGCGCGTCGCGACATTGAAGACGCGTCGCGCGTCGCGTCTTTCTTCTTCGAGTCGTCAAACACACCGAACCGAAAACTCCGAAGAGAGCGATCCAAAGAATAAAGAGGATAAAGTTCCAGCCCGCACCGATTATGCCGGAATGGCGCAGCAAGGCAGGGATGAAGTAAATTACGCAGGTGATTGCGGAGAGCGAGCCGACAACAACAGCATAGACCTGTAGGAAACAGACACCCCTGGATTTAGCTAATGGCCTACAGTCATGATGAACGTTGAGCTGAACGAGGAACGGCGATACTTACCCACTTCGAGTTATGGTGGTTACTGCTGAGATCCTGACCATACAGCCCGCAGACTGCCAAAGCCAAAGCGAAGCACACCAGGTGCAGCGCCGAGAAGGCAAAGTAACTGACCGAGGTGCTAAAGCAACCCATTTAGGCGACAAGGCTCTGCCCTAATCCTTTCTTGTTGTTTGTTCGGTTGGTCTACTGAGAACGATAATAGTGTCACAAAAGAATGAACGACGCGTCTTGCTTGTTGAAGATGTATTGTCGGCCGCACACGCTTGTGCTCACAGGCACGTAGTTCTCCGTGGAATGACGAAAGAATGATGGCACGGAGTTCTGGCAAACGAAAGTGTGGTTGAACAAGAAAGGGAGGCCCGGAGGCATTGATCAGAGCCCAACGTAGATAATAATAATTAATTACGCTAGATAGGCGAACCTAATGTCTAGTTGTACATTGATTCAAAGCCCAGCGCAGACACGTCACTGCCGCACATTTCCATGCTTTGGAGCTTGTTGGGCCGTAAAGTAGGTACATATGTACGTCATTGTCACAAGGCTCACAGCGTCGGCAAGTGCAGAGCGTTGGGACATTGGCAACGAGATATCGATTATAAATGGTAATAGTTAGCGCTTCTTTCAACAAAGCAAGCCCTCGTAGCACAGTGGTAGTGCGTGTCACTCGTAATGACAAGGTCGTCTGTTCGATCCAGGCCGCGGGCATCTAGCTTTCATTTTTGCGATGTTCGCTTTCGAGTGCCCCACCAAATATTGCGGCCTCACGTCGCAAAGACTTGAACATCCGCAGCATGCAGCATTCGTCAAATCCTCCATCCATGGTAATTGCCACATCTCATCATTGATATATAAATTTTGTCTCTGTGCTCGCACGTGCGAATCAACACGTGTCACGATAAGCACCACCTGTATCATGTATGTATGTAGGCCGTTGGAAGTTGCGTACGTTTCCCCGTATGTAGCTACCCTAGGCCTCTTTTTCAACTCGGTCGACAATTCCATTGTCATCTCTCCACTAGAGTGCAGTCACGAATGAACAGAAATACAAGTAAGTGGGTGAAGGTAACGAACGAGTCCCAATTGCGTGAAGCGTTGGTGTCTCCCATGCTCGTTCGTTCGATGTGCCTTTGTTGAGTTTTGTGTTTGGTCTCAGGTCTCCCTGCTTTTTGGGTCTGATTATAACACGATGTCAGAGACAAGTCACGACAACCAGAGTCAGTTTTACACACTTCCCCATCACCGAACACATGGCGACACTTGATGCCGAGACACGCCGTAACGGCCAAAGGAGCCGGGAGGAAACCTTTTATTGCCTTTACTATTCTACAAACACCCTCTAAAGAAGAATGGGACTTGTGAAAGCTGCAGACATTGCGAACTTCTTCATGGAAGCTGCTAGAAGTCCCAAGCTGCTATGGCTAAGAGTACTCCGTATTTATACATGTGTACATGCGAAGTGCATGCGTACCTACCTACATCGCATCCTTTTTAGTCCCTGTGCTGCCCTACCAATGACAGGAAGCAGACCGACGACAGATGAGACAGAAAGGAAAAGGTAAACCAACAATCCGCAGGTACCTATGTATGTATGTACCTAATATACATACATACATACCTATGTACGGAGTACGGAGTACCTACTCCGTAAAATAAGATCCAATTTCGTGAATTGTGGCGGGACTCGGGAGGCCACACCGTACACGAGAGGTAGGTACCTACATTAGGTACCTAGGTCGGTATGTACATCTGTGTACTCCGTAGGCTGTGGCTGATTCCTGAAGCACCGCCCCGCATGACGACGCGGCGGGCCGGCGGCAAGTTGCCCTCAGAGCCTCCTATCAGAGGAATCCATCAACAGCTCAAGCAACACTGACCGCCAATGCGTATGCAGTGTGTGCCACCACCATAGTCCGTGAATCGAATACAACATTAGGCCATCGCCTGCTTTTCCTTCCCGTTCGGCCTGATTAAGGTGCGCGACGGGTGCGAGAAGATCCAGCGCTACGGCAAGAACGAAAACCTTGCAGGTCCTTGGCTTGCTGCTCCGCCTTGTGCTGTTCCGCCTCGTGCTGCTCGCCTTTTTCTGACCTTGTTTGCTGACCGTTCTCAGAGATACCTTTGCCTTTATGAGCTTTGCTCCATTGTCGACCCTCATCGAAGAAGCTCCTCAAGGCTCATTAGGCTGGTGATACGGAGTAGGTAGGTACATACTGTACTTTGGCAACCTGCATGTCTGAATCACCAATATCGGCACACAGCGACTCAGCATGGATGTTCCAACTTCTGACAATGAGGAGAAGTTTTCTTTTATGGGAGATGGGGGGGGGGCGCGCAAGGCTCAAGATGAATGTCTCGTTGTTGCATTGTCATCTCACCCAACGCATGGCGTGACACAACGTGAACGAACAGAGAAAGGCACATGCATAAGTGGATAGTCAATGCCGCACGGTGTCCCAGCCCGGGCGCCTTTGCATATGGTTGGCACTGGACAGATATATATAAATGGCATGGAAGCCGGTCGCGATGTTACCTCCCCTCCAACTAGTTTGATCTTCCCCTTTACTTTCACTGAGGCCCCCAACCACGATCGATCGTTTCGCACACACAAAGTCCTCTTTCTGTATCTCTTTTTTGCCGAAGAACTCTCGATATCCCCCCCTAACAAACGCCAACGCAGAGCTTGCATTTCACTCAAATTCTGTACCATGCACCTTACTACGCTGTGCGAGCCGTTGCTATTTCTCATCGAAAAGGATAACGTGGTCTGGCGCTGTGTCTGTATTTACCTACCAAGTTTTGACTTTTTCCTTCTTCTAGACACATGATTGTGTAGGCAAGTCAAGATAAAAGAGGACTAACATTTCTTTGAGGTGTCATGTAGTGCAACTGCTCACGTGGCTGGTATAACATCAGACTCCAGGGTTATTGCCCCTACTGTCACATAAATCGGTGCGAGTACTGCGTGATTAGCACCTCCGAAGGCCCTTGAGCCGCGAGCGTGCGAACCAAGGGCGGGCTCTATTTAAGGGAACTTTGCTGCCAAGGAGAGATTGATGAGGTATCTAGAAGAATTTCTGTAAATTGAAATGCTAGACTTATCTGGCTCGATGCATGGCTTTAGGATACATATACGACAGAGAATTGTAATGCAGCGAGCGATAGGGCCGATTGTCTTCGCGGGGGCATGCAGTCCTCTTCTAGAGGTGAATGTTTATATAAATGACTGAATTGGAATATATATCAATTCAACAGGGCTCTTGCTCAACGCAATCTTCACATGTTCCCCCCCCTTTTTAGATGGACGTAAGATGGACGTAAAATGGCCGCCTTGTTTTAGCGGATAGTGTATTCCCTTTCCCTACCGATTCTTCATCCCCCTCACGATGCACATTGCCCGTTTACGTCCGCAGTGACCACTCCATCATGACAGCCAGAGTGTAGATCGTCCAAGAACATGTGCAAGTTGCCATGGAGCGTCCCGAAATCAATACCACCGTGTGCGGCCACCCAAAACTAAAGCATTAATACCTCACAGAAGAGCCACGAAAAGAAATCATCATCCCTCATTAGCATCATCATCATACAGCATGTAACCAAGTCCGTAGATTATTTACTTCGTCTCATCATCTACGCTTCTGGTTTTGCTTCTTCCCCCCCAGTCCATCCATCAACGCCGCCCCCAAAGCCGCAGTAGCCACTTTCGCGCCCTTGGCCCCCAACCACGGGCTCGGATCATGTCGGTTCTGCATCACAGCTTGCGCTCCCGCAGTAAAGGCAGTACGTGCCCCAGCCTGCACATACGGATTCTGCCACCACTGCTTTTTGGGCGTCTTTGGTGTCGAGGCCGGCGGGGCTGGCGCAGATTTGCGTCTCGCAGATGATGACGGCTTGGATGAATGCGGTGGCATGTCGTGGTCACGCCCACGAGGAGGATACACGTCTCGCGATTTGGCGCGGTCGTGGGATCTAGCTCGCCGGCGGAGCACTTCTTCCTCACTTCCAAAGGAGGTAGATGGGACGGAGTCGCGAGCTCGGTGTCTTTGATCCGGTGAGAGAGGCCCAGCTGTGCGAGGGCGATAGCCAGCATCGTCTCGGTCTCGTGGCCGGTGTCTGGCGTAGTCGGCTGGTGGGTCGATGTAGTCTCGTCGAGGCCGGTACTCTGGTTCCTCGTGATGAGATCGACGATGGTGTTTTTCTTTCGGAGCCGGTTTGTAGCCGCCATCGTCATATCCGTAAGCCCTACGTGGGTCGGATTCATGTCTCGAGTGTCGCGGCTCGCGTCTGGCGTCCTCATGCCAACTCTCTCTTCGAGGCTCGCGGGGAAGCGGCTCGGGGGCATAGTACGGGGGAGGACTTCTCGCTCGCCGGCCACTAGCGGCCGGTCTGCTCATGGCCAAGGCATTGGGCGGATCTCGGCGAGAGTGTCCGCGTCGTGGTGCGTAGTCATCGACTTGCGGTGCCACGTCGGGACTGCGGCGACGGGGTTTTCTTTCGGACGTGTGTCGAGGCGATTGTGGACTGTCGTACGCGTCGTACGCGTCGTGTGCTGTAGAGGGCCTCCTCTCTGACTTGTGTCGTCGACTCGGTTGTGGTCCATGATACGCGTCGTGTGTTGGAGGTGGGTAATAGCCGCCAAAGTCATCGTAACGCGCTCGCGAGCGCTGCGGCGGTTGATGCGCCATTTACGGCAGTTGGCTGATTGTAGCGTGTAGACAGAGTGCAGTTCGAGATATATATGTACTAAGCGAGCGAAATGGCCAAGAAGACAGGTTGCAACTTTTCCGAAGAAAGATTATTGAAACAAACCAGCTCGCACAGGGGCTGCAATGATAGTGAGGGTTATAACTTATAATAATAATGAAGGAACACTGATAAAGACAAAGAGGAGTCACGAGAGGCCGCCGGTCAACGGACCAGCATCATATGTACATAGGTATGTATACCTGACCTGCCCTGGTTTGGCTGACATTTGTACTGGATCGCCTGACGTCACCTCAGCGTATGAGAGCACTGGCTATCTACCTAGGTATGTACCTAGGTTGGACATACAACATACGAGAGGTGTAGAGAACAATTTGATCTGTGACTTTGGTGGGCGTCGATAAAGAGGCGGTGGACTGCGAGTTGGTGGGCGAGCGGCAGGATTCATCAGGTGGTTCATCATTCATGCGTACGGTTTACCAGGTACGTACATACATACTTGTACATACCTACGGTCCTACACTACATACCATGTACTCTCCATCCTGGATCTTGTGTGTCGGCAGAAGTACCTACCTAGCATCACGAAAGGCTGAAATCTGATGGATTGTTACGCGCTTTCTCTCGTCCCGAACACGCCACAGAAATCAAGGTCGACCGTTTCGTTTGTTGCCTCGTTTCATCGTTTCACGAAGCTTATTCCCCTTTTAGCATGGGGCGCGGGTCGCCACGGTGGGAACTGACATAAGAAGCCGTGAAACCTCAAACTGCGATACGGAACCATCAAGCGTCCGCTGCTTCATTCAGCTATCCTCTGCGGCCGGTAGGAGGATGCTGTACGAATTATGTACTCCGTGCATTACATAGTTAGGCAATTAAATACCTATATGTACAGAGGTCTGTAGTAACTACTCCCGTACGAAGGAGGTAGGTATGTACATATGTATGTAATCACAAGTTTACAACTGCCAAATGAGCAGGCAATTGGGAATGCGGAGATTCCGGGCAATTTCGGTCATTGCACCCGCACAACGCGGCCAACACCACGCGCTATCAGTCAGCCGTCTCTCGCGTCATGTGCCGCAGCTCCGATAAGACAAACATCATGTTGTCAAGATCGAAGCCTGCTATGTAGACATCAAAATTACCCGCAAAGGCTATCGGCCTGCATTTGATGAACACGTTAACACGACGACCAATGGTTTCGTATTCCATACGAGTCACGACCCTTCTTTCATCTCAGCAGTTCTTGCTTCCCTCTCCCCTTGACCTGCCCACTCTGTAGGGTCGAGGTCTGGCCGTCAAGAAATGCCGTATAGCCTCGAGAAAGCGGTGTACACGAAGGCTGGCAACTAATTTATCGAGACTTTTGCGGAGATGGCATGACGAATCACGATGCTCGTCTTCCTTTCCAATTTGGACCAGCAACCAGCTTAACGCGTCGATCTCTGACCGTTAGCCCACGCGCAGCTTCACGAGAAAGACGCAAACTGTCCGGCAGATTCGAGACGATCGAGAATGAACCCGAGACCATCGACGCCACAGAGCTTTACCCAGTCTCTAGACTCTGACAGGTATTATGTAACTAGTGTACTCCGTATGTACCTATGTACTACATATGTACAATCCTTTGGCATTGTCGCTCCCGCCCGATTGGAGACGCGTTATATTGGCGTTGCGGACAGTCTGATTCTCATGGTTCCAGACCACCTTGATGCCTCCCGAGTCCCCACGCTGTGGCTGATATGGGTCAGCCAGTCAAACTTCGCCGTTACTATCCGACGTCACATTTGGTGCTCCACTGGCACGCACAATCTCGCAATCCATCGTCGGTTTGGCGACGAGAGTCGGTCGAACCTCGATATAACGATCCTCACAACAACGATAACTTCGCTAAAGCGGTCGTTCGAAAATTTTCATTTCGGGTTTGCCCACGGGCCACGGCCCTACGCACCATTTGACGTCCATTCTCAGGGAGGAAACAGTACATAAAACCTACCCTTACAAGGGGCCTGTCTACTAAAAAGGGTATTACCTAGGTATGTTTTACTATCTAGGTACCCTCTTCTCAGGCCATCCATCGCACGTTGACTCCTGATGTCACATCGCGGCCGACTCCTCGCGAAGTTACTCACACAGTTCTGTCGCTGAATGGCTCCTGTAACCCCGCCACTACTGCTACGAAGCTGATGAGGGTTTCAATTGCCGTCTTTACTAATAACGGCAGGCTCTTCGAATGCCAAATCTCCAGCGCAAGAAAGCCTCGCTGGCTACCTGGTTTGAAGAGCAGTACGGTCACCGCCCCTCACTGACCACGACATCCGAGTCCTTGTCGATCAAATTCAAGGACGGAATAGAGGTTCCTATCACAGGTGACATACTGCGCGAGATAGCCAAGAAGTCCTGGAGCAATATTGCCATTTACCAAGACAAGGAGCTTACCAGCTTCGATAATGAATGGCTGAAAAATTGCAAGGGCAGGCACGGCATAAGACAACGCACTAGACACGGAGAATCTGGCCATGGTGATGTTGCTCAAGAACAACTGAAGACTCACCGGCCAGCACAAGTATGTATACTGGCGGGCGATTCAGGGGCGGGCGATTCACAATTGAATCGCCCGCTACGCTAGTAGTCCAGAGGATGTTTACAACTGACAGTCAACTGTAATGAAACTGTCTCTGCTGGAGAGAAGTGTCTCTCAACACAACGGGTATCCGGAACCAAGCAGTCCAAGTCTCAAATCACTGTGCACTTTACCTGCAATTTTACAGGTAACGATAAGTCACATCCTTGGTTCATTGGTACTGATTCGAACCCGCGGGCTTTTGGACAGAATGGCGTCAAGTCCAACGGCCTTCCTTGTGTATACGAGCGCAATGGCAAGGTCTGTTTGACTGTCCGGTGTGCTGAGAGACCCTTCTCACTTCTCAGGTGTCGTCTTCCAAGAGACCAATTTCATCACAGTTATAAACATCTTCTGGACTATAGAGACTTATGATTGATCAAAGAGTTTTCAGTTGGTCTTGAGCAGTAGCATCATTCACAAAGTTAGATACATACCGTGTGTGTTGTTTATGTCGCCTGCCTTGGAATATTTCGTGTCGGTCATTGCTAAATAATCTAAACCAGGGATGGGCTTTGCCATTTACAGACGTGTCACGTATGTATCTTACATTTAAAATATATGCCAATTACGTCCGAGCTTTGTAATCTGCGCAGTTTGCCCATCCCTACAGAGTAATGCAACCCCTTCTGAGCTTCGTAGCATACTGCAGTGGTAGCTGGGGTTGTAGGAGCCATTGAGAGATAAGAACTGTGAAAACCTAAACGCGCGCGGAACTGGTCGCGAATCGCGACGGGGTGAAAATGTGGGCGAAAAAATTATGCGCGATGACCTCGTTAGAACGATATCAGCCATCTCCTGTCACATCAACGGGCGAAAATCCGATGCGTGTTGCCCGTCTAGGTATTCTGCAGGCTGCAAGATTCCGGTTCCTGAAAGGCACTGATTCAATTCGGGAGGCCGTTGAGCCATTTCCGTGTGATCTACAGAGTAATCTTCTGGTCCATGTCTGAGAAATGCCTTCTCGTGGCCGTCACACAGCATTGAACAGTAGAAACAAAAACACCACCCACCAACTGTGAAAGACCTGAGAAACAGCACGTAGCGCTGCATACTGAAACGGCAGTGCGACAGACAACGTGAAGTTGCTGTCAAGGAGAGTCCAAGATCACAGAATGCTCACAGAATACTCACGCGATACTCACGCTCTCACCGACCTAGCCAAGACAGACCTTGGAGATTAGCCTCAGCGAATCATGGCCAGATATCGCATCGGATCCGCAGAGCGTTGAAGATAAGACTGACTCGGGCAGACCGTGAAATCTACTAGAGGAGAGCTTATCACATCTAAGATGGGCCTCCGTTTACAGTATCCATACCTACCTAGGTATCTCCCTTCATCAGACTAACTCCTTCGAGGAGCCATGTGTTGCGAGTCGCGACAACTATGTACCTCACAAAAGGTTGTCAAAGTCGTCCTTGGTTCTTCTCGTGCCGCCGGGTCGATTCAGCTTCCTGTCGTGTTCCAGCTTGCCACATGGCACACAGCATTTCCAGCTTGCAACTCAGACTTCACTTGTCCAACTCGGCGTCCTGCCGTGTCATGAAATTAAATTCGTCGACTTGCTGTGGCGCTGTGCTTCGTAGGAGAAGCCATCGCCATCTCCACCTTTAAAAACCCTCGTCGCCACCGTCAGCTTTTCTCGCCATCTCGGGTTTCATTTTCTTTCAGACTTCGGCCACGACCTCTTTGCCTCCCTGCGTCGGCTTCCTTTCTACATTGCGCTAGTTGGATTGAGCTGCGACTCTTTCCCGGCCGACGCCAGCGAACGGACGAGGTTGCAACGCCATACGTCTTCGCACGCGGTCTCTCAACGGCATCGACAGTCGAAAAGATGGGCTGGATAGAAAGCACAAACGCCAAGGTGGCAAGGAGTGCCGTGGGAAAATGGTTCCGTCTCGACGGCAGTGGTCACGTATGTGAAATTCTCTTTCCTTCTGCTCTATCTGCTTAGACGCGACGCTGGGCCCTGGCTGTTCAATGGAACGTTTTTGTGATACCCCGTATCGAGGATGTTTACGCTTGTTTCATATTGAAACGTTTTCGTGGCAAGAACGATATACTGCAGAAAGTGGCGTCGTCCACAAAACGTGGTATCATGCAAAAGCTGCCCATGCGGCGTATTCTCTGAAGGTCAAGGACATACCAACGGCTAATGGGTTTCAACACCAATTATAGCCAAAAGAACGCAAGGGCTCATTATTCATGACTGAAATCCGCGCTGGACTCACCACGTTTTTCGCCATGGCCTATATTATCGCCGTAAACGCTTCGATTGTTTCCGACTCGGGTGGTACTTGCGTTTGCGCCCAAACGGCCGAGGATCCTACATGCGACAAGGATCAGACGTATCTGCTGTGTATCCAAGATATCAAACAGGATATTGTTACCGCTACAGCTGCCATTTCCGCTCTGGCTTGTGTCGCAATGGGAATAGCGGCGAATCTGTACGTTGGCCCCCTTGCTGTTGTCACTATGCCAGACGAGCTAACTTTTGTACTGCAAGGCCGGTTGCTTTGGCACCAGGAATGGGTATGCTTTTTTTTTTATGAGTGAACCCCAATTCTGCCGGTCTCATCGACAAGTCTGCTGACACAGGATTGGAAATAGGTCTGAACGCCTACTTTGCCTATACTGTTGGTACGTGTTCCATGGATTGCGCGCAGCACATTGCTATATTTTATCACAGTCTACATACCCCGTGCTTGTGTGACCGAAACAGTTTTCAGCAAGATCAACTAATCAACTCCCTGCGCAGTTGGTCGTCATGGTACTGGACCCGTGCCGTATCGAGTCGCCCTTACCGCCATATTCGTCGAAGGCTGGATCTTCCTCGGCCTCGCTGTCCTCGGCCTGCGGCAATGGCTTGCCAGAGCGATTCCTCACTCCATCAAGGTCGCCACGGGTGTCGGCATCGGTCTGTACTTGACCCTGATAGGGCTCACCTATAGCGAAGGCATCGGACTCGTCGTGGGCGCCACAGCCACCCCCGTGGAACTCGCCGGATGTTCCCCAGGAAATCGCCTGAAAGATGGAACGTGTCCCAGCTGGGACAAGATGCGCTTCCCCGCCATGTGGATCGGCATCTTCTGCGGTGGCATCCTCACCGTGCTACTCACCATGTTTCGCTTCAAGGGCGCCATCATCATCGGCATCCTCCTCGTCAGCATCATATCTTGGCCCCGCACCACACCCGTGACCTATTTCCCCTACACGGACGTCGGGGACGCGCAGTTCAACTTTTTCAAAAAAGTAGTCACTTTTCACCCCATTCAGAAGACGCTCAATGTACAGGACTGGAATGTTTCAGAGTACGGCGGACAATTCGGCCTGGCACTCATCACTTTTCTCTATGTCGACATCCTTGATGCCACGGGTACATTGTACTCAATGGCGCGGTTTGCTGGCCTGATGGATCCCGTCACTCAGGACTTTGAAGGATCTGCAGTCGCATACATGGTTGACGCGGTGTGCATCTCGATTGGCGCTCTATTTGGTGTCCCCCCCGTGACGGCCTTTATCGAGTCGGGCGCCGGCATTTCCGAGGGCGGCAAGACAGGCCTGTCGACTGTGGTGACGGGGCTGTGCTTCTTCATTGCCGTATTCTTCGCCCCCATTTTTGCTTCCATCCCACCGTGGGCTACCGGCTGTGTGCTCATCCTCGTGGGATCCATGATGGCGAGCGCGGTGCCGGAGATCAACTGGAAGTATATGGGAGATGCAGTGCCAGCCTTTTTGGCAATCTGCTTGATGCCGTTTACGTACTCCATTGCGAATGGCTTGATTGGCAGTATTTTCTCTTACATCATCATCAATGGCACTGTGTGGAGTATTAAGAAGATATCGCGGGGCCGACTCGTGCCCTCGAATATGGATGAGCAGGAGAACTGGACGTGGAGGATGCCCGGTGGGATACTGCCCCCATGGCTGGTCCGTCTGGGAAGTGGGCGAAAGGATTTCTGGAGAGACGACCAGGTCGCACATGAGTTATCTCCGCGTAAAGCGAGCTCGGACGAACAGACGAGCTCGGGGGCGGATAGCAGCAGTAATGCTGGTGAGGTTATGAATGCAAAGGCCTAACGCTGTACTTCTACGCGTTTGAACCTATTATTTGCTGTTTTTCTCTTTCTTCCTGTATTTATTGCCTGCGTTTCATGTCTAGCCCCATTGTCTATTTTCCGCAAATCTCTGAGCCTTGAAAAGTCACGATGTATATTGCTCTAGCTGCTCTACGTTTGAACGATCGCAAGAAAACAACAGTCATGTACGTTCCCGAACCAGTTGGAATGATTTGCTTTCACACAGTTCCAAGCTACGAAACGTCGTGATACACAGTCATCTAGCTTCTCTACATTTTGGTGAAAAGCAAGAAGAGTATCCGATTATGGGCTATGCCCCCTGTCATGATGATATATTGCCACACGTTGGTGCGGCGAACGGGTACGCGGAACCACGATCAATTCTTGCCACTTCGTCTCAAGTAGGTTTGTTGTGCCGCCAATATACGCAGGCGTATTGACTGCCAAGAACATGAAACCCGCCCACGACTGTCTGCTGAACTGCCGCCTGCCGGCCTGCCACCCGCCGTGCGTACTTCTAAACGCCGCGTTGGACAAACAATACGCGGCCCTTTTCGGTACCCGGACGTTTTTCAAAAGGCGTATGACGTGAAGGTGTACTACCTATTCTTGGCTCTTCAGCCAGCACCTATTGTCAATCGAGAACATCCACATGCTCGGTTCGTATTGTGCTCACGTCATCAGAGCAATGTGCTTCAATTCACTATCGCCACCGTCAGTCAGCAGTCCTCGAACTTGAGTTGTAATCACAGTGAAGATAATAAGGGATAAAAATCAAGAACAAGAGCAAGAAACAGAGGAAGAAAAGCACCCACCTCTCAACCTGATGCCCAACTTTCATGGGCAAATACTCCCTCGCAACCCCCTCATCCCTCCCCAACCGCCTCTGCTCCTCCCTCACCCGCTCCGCCCTCTCTGCCAGCGCCGGCACAGGAACAAGGTCGAAATCCGAATTTAGATGCCAAAACAGGGTACTTGAGATCCGCACGAGAGGCCGATCAGGGCTCTCTGATCGCCGCTTCGCCACCGCGTCGAGAGTCTGTTCATTTACAACCACCTCGTGGTAGCCCGCAGTGATGAGACCCCCCGTGAGGTGCTCGAGCTGCTTTCCCGCCTGGACGAGGAGGTAATTCCCGGGAGGAATCTTGACCGCGATGCGGGCACCCGTGTTGCGGGCCCAAATGTTGAGGCCTGGGTAGCGCGAACGACCGTGGATGGTGAGAAAGTTGAGATCGGTGTGGAAGCCCGCGAGGATGGTGTCTAGGGAGGAGTATTTGGTGAGGTCGCTTGCCGTAGGGGCGAGGAGATGGGGGCTGTCATTTTTTGTTAACACTCTGTTTTACTTTTGAGGGTTCTTCTTCCCAAATAGGTAGCTACATTCTTTTACTTTTTAAAGAGAAAAAAGATGCTAACTGGTGAATGGCGGGGGGTGGCAGAAGAAGTACGCACCCGTATTTGCCGGCGTCGCTAAAGAACTGCGCAGGGAGGTCAAGCCCAATGGCTGTCATTTCGGATAACTTGGAGACGCTGCTCACTAGACATCAGTTTAACGTGTAAAAACAAAGGGCCCTCTCAAATAATTTTGACGTCAAAATGAGGCTTAGTGAGAGCGGTGCAACATACGCATTCTTCATACATTCTCCCCATCGATCCATAGTCCCCTCCCACCGTCTCCGAATATCCTCCCTCTCCGGCACAACATTCGCAGCATTCAACCCCGGGAAGCTCGTCTCATACGGCGGCGCCTCGCCCATGCGCCAGAAGAAGCGACACTTGGGATCCGGCTGGTGTCGCGCAATGTCCAGCGGCCGCTGGCTTGGATGCAGCCGGCTAATCACGTCCAGACAGGCATCGTCAACGGCGCACTTGGGCTTCTCAGTATTTTCGAGCGTCACGCCGACCTGGTAGCCGAGTTCGGGCCGTTCGTCGAGGCGCAGCGCGGACTCGGGCTGCGCAAAGTAATCCTCGAGGAGATCGAGGAAGGCAGCATTGTCGGATTCGAGCACGCGCGAGTCGTGCAGGATAAGGGCGCCGTACGTGATGAGGGCGGAGGCAGCTTTGGCGCATTCGGCTCGTACGAGAGGGGAAGAGGGGTCGTTATCGAGGTAGATGTCGAGGTCTATGATGGGGAGGTTCATCGAGTCGGACTTGGGGTCGGAGTGGGTGGTGGTGCTGGCTGCCATGGTTGTTGTCTGCGGAGCTTTCTTTGGACCCGACGATGCCACCGGAATTATTGGCCGCTTTATGCCTTTTTGCTGTGGTTAAGGAAAAAGAAAGAAAGAAAGACTGTCACTGCGCAGCGGACAACCAGCTGACGCGAAAGTGCGTGAAGAAGCCCATGCGGCAACGTCACGGACTCACTGTCACGATAAACCGCAAGCGGGCCTCGGAGCCCGGCTAATGCACTTGTGGGGTTTCCGCGAATAGCCTCTTTTCTCCAGGACCGGGTACCAGGGGCACTGGAGCCGCTCGGGCGAACTCGCTTGGATCGTTGATTGTGCAGCATTATGCATGCAATCATGCGCTGGATGAAAGTGTCACTTTTCAAATGACGGCCTTTGTCGCCAATCAACGATTTGTTCACTTGTTTATGGCAAAGCGGCCTTCGACGAGCGAACTGCGTCTAATGAGTACTACATATTTCTCGACAAATCATTCATTCCTTGCTTCCAAGCCCAAAGTCTGATAGAATAGAGGCCAAATCTGGCGGCGGCCTTGTTTAATTTTGTCTCCTGTATTTGCCTTCTACTTATACATGTTTATTGTGCCCGGCGATCAGCTCGCACGACGCACTCCAAGAGTCCATATGGCCAACTGCTGCTAGCATAATCCTTGTTATTAACACTTTGATCTCATTTCTCGATTTGCTTGATTCATGCTTCATCATTAGACCATTCCATAGCATGCTTATTCGGAGATAAAGCCGTTGCAGAGAACCCCGAGGCCAAGCCCGTTGCTTAGATCGAGGGTGCAACAATGGGCGCTTTTGCCTATACTCGCGCAGGTGCCATGGAGGTCCCATGTTGTGGATGCTATTGAAGACTGTTAGTCTTTCATGTCCTGGCCATTTCATCTCCTCTGTATCCTTCTCCTTGTTCCCTATTTAGGATGTCCGACAGCATCCCGTAGAAACACGCACGGAAGTCACGCGAGGTTGAAGCTAAGCTCCCCAACCACAAAGCCAAGAAAGAAATGAAGAATATAGACGTACGAGTAGAGCAGTCTAGGTCCAAAATGCCCAACACGTCCGTGCTGCAGCAGCTCGGGACGCTGTACAGAAAGTCCCGGCACACGCCATGGCCGCGGCTCCCCATCTTGGCCGGGAAAGTCGCGTTCTTCTCGGTCGTCGGCAGAGCCGCGACGGTCCCAGCAACAAGGGCGAGTATGGTGTTGAAGGTCTTCATTCTAGAAATGTTCAAGGACGTGGGAATATCTAGGAAGATAGGTTGAAGAGATGTGAAAGATTGGGCTTTCTAAATTCTCAGGTGCAGAGGAGAGCGCTTGCATAAAACGGGCGATTCAGTCGAGCTTCTGATTATTTATACCTTTCGAGAGTATCTATGACTTTGCTTTCCCCCAAAGTAGGAGTTTAATCCGGCAAGACTTTGCGGAGATAACATATACATATATTGATTTCAATGTGGCTGACCTCAACACGGCCTTCGCTGCAAGTCTCGGTCGCTCCCCCAACGCTAGAAGCAATGAGAAATACGAGACAGCTGACATCTCCATCTATGCGCATGAGTTCGGAGTCTTGAAAATAAAAAATCTCGTGTCATCCTATTGTCATTGGAGGTCCATCCGAGACAACTTACATGTACGACTGTTCCCTGCTACGCTGACTATGCGAGCTGCTGGAGCCAGGAAGAGATGGGGACAAACAAGATCGAAGCTTTCTTTTTCACCACAGATCAGAGAGCTGCTTCGCCAAGAACGCCTACGTTGCGTTTCAAGCCTCTCGGGGTAACGTACACACTGCTGTACACACATGGTACGCAGCTGTATCAGTATATAATCGCCAGCCTTGACACGCTCCCTGGGCACCGACAAGATGCGTAAATGAAGGCGCATTCGCATAGAAATGAGCCTCCTCAAGTACTTCCCTTGTGGAGTACAAAATAAAATGAACCCTATCAGTCACTGGTCAGTTAAGCAAAAACTGCATTGCATTCATTGTCTGCTTCCTCTTTCACTCGTCTGACTGCGTGGCTGCAGGTTACATACATATGCACGTGCGTAATAACGCATCTCACCTTTCATGCAGAATAGCACACGATTTCATTGTTATCGTTTGTACTTCGAGAGAAAAAGAAACAAGAAGAAATGGGCGAAGCTGAAAAACTCGCCGCCTGACAGGCTGACTGAGCAGGAGCATTCCCATAAGAGGAGTGGCGACGGACAGAATGAGGAGAAACAAGATAAGAGGCAAGACTCCAACTTACTCACAGGTCAGAGAGTCATCGTTTCCAATCGATTGCGCTCCGCTCCGTGCCTCCGCCTGCAGGCTTATACAGTCTTCGGCCCCTGCCTCAGCTCAGGTACACTGCCTCCTGGTCCCGTCGGCTCAGCCATAACAAGATTCCCGGACGTGGTTTCTTTCGGCAAACCCGCGTGGGTGCCAATTGCTATGCTTCGATAATTCCGGGCAGTATAAATGCATTGCGAGAGATTCGAGAGGAAGAACAGACAGCAACCGTGTCATTGTGCGGCGCGCCCATCGACACGACACGGCTTTGCTCTTCGGCTGCTGAACTGTTTTGCGAAGCGCGTCATCATTTTCCAGTCCTTCAGAATTGGCGGTACCCTCGTCTTGCTCACTATTATGAATTCTAAGCACATGATTCTCGATACTATAAAATAGTTGTATACCTTACGAGACTCGTATCAAGGTCCGGATGCAACGCAAGGCTGCGGATTGGTCACTCGGCGAGCCACCGATCCCACCCGATCAGCGGAGGGGCACAGCAGACTGACTATGCCTCCTATTCCGGCATCGTTGGACCGCAGAACTGGATTTGAAGCTTCGTTGAAATTCCTGGCTGCATCTATACCGCGTCGCTGAGCGTACTCCGGCTTTCCAGTTGGTTGAATGTACACAAAATGACCGGGGTTCGTCCCCGTCTTCCCAAATCTTCCCTCTATTCATTATCTTCCTTCCTTTTGAGCATGCATCAAATGGCTTCCTTGCTCTTCTTCAACCCATGCACTCCTGGTCTCCTACGACAAGGCCGCTCCCCCTCGCTCGGCTTCCAACTCCCTCTCCGCCTGCTGGTAGTATTTGGCTGTATCGACACCGTGCTGGCTGTGATTGACAAAGTTGAACCACGGAATCAAGCCCATGGCAAGGGCCGAGTATCTGCTCTGCCGAGCTGCGACGCCCTGCATGTGGGGGGTCAGTTGGCTCTCGCCGTAGAGCGACTTGCCGGCTTTAACTCGATCCACCATCTCTCTCATGTCCATTTCGACTTCGCGCGCATTTTCGGACATGCCGTAGAACCGCACTATGTAGTGATAGACATCCCATTCGTTAGCACACTTCCGTCACACCCCAATTTCAATTCTTCTTTCGTGGTCGTTTGCTAGAATTTTCACAGGACAGCAGATGGTGGGGAGACGCACAGGATGATCGCTGGTAAAAGTAGAGGAAACCGCCGATAACGCCAATGCCACCGGTGAGTCGCATAATTGGGGCGAAACCACCCTTCCCAACGTTTGACGGAGCGAACTTCTCAGCAACAAGGAGCGCACAGGGGGCGAATGAAGCGGCAAGACCGCCGGCGACGTAATCGGAGGCTCGGGCATAGCCAACGACTCGCTTGAAGTGACTGTTTCTCGCACCATTAGCATTGGCCTGGTAACTCCCTACCGGGTGTACCGAATTCCTCGCAGAACAGGCAGTCGGAAGCGGATTCAGTCGTGAATTCGAATCGATATTTTCGCTCGAATATGGAGGCAACAAACGTACGGGTCGTTGTCAATGAGCTGAAGGTTTATTAGCCATCTTTCTCACTTCTTGGAGCGAACCTATTGGGGGTCCAACTTACAGGGTAATTGCTGTGGAGCACCTTGCTCATGCCAACAAAAGTCTTTTGAGGCTCCGTCATCGTGCTTTCGGCCATTTTGCAGGTGGAATCTGGGCCCGAAGCTGTGCAATTGCTCGATAGAGTGGTTCCTGAATCCGCGATGTCATGGGTAGCGTTGCTCTGTCGCAGGAAGCCGATGATGCCTCAGGACTGAATTTCACGTGATTTACACTCATTGTCCAATCGGTGTGCTGGTCCGGCAAAAGAGTACCAAGGTACTTGTAGTTGTGGGGCATTGCCTTTGTCGCGTCTCGATTCCCCTCAAACGCGTTAAGGGGTCATTTGTGGTTCGCATATTCACGACAAGCAACAACGCATCTCTGTGATCCAAGGCAAATCCCACCTTCATCATGTCAGGTCTGCTTTCGGCCGGCCAATTGCCGCGGAACCGTCACGATGACCTCGAAAACTACGGCATTGATCCATTTGACGATCCCTTTGCAACTCCTAGTCCCCCTTCCTCCCCCAAGAAGCGAAAGGAACTTGCATCGCAAGGACTGGGTATCGATCAGGAAGTGTCCGTTCCGAAGCGCGCCCGGGAACCAAGAGTCAAGCTAGACGAAACAAGGTAAGAAGTTCCGCGTTCTTCAATAAATCCCTCCCTAGCATGATCATGACTATCGATCATATATGTTCTCCTTCTTCACAGAGTGATAAAGTGACTAACAAGCGCCGCCATGTAGACTCCTAGGTCCCTCCGGCCTCCCAAAGCTCCGCAAACGAGCCCGCGACCTAAACCTCAAAGGCAAAGGCCACGAATTCTCCGACGCAGCCCGCCTCCTATCCTTCTACCAGATCTGGCTCGACGACCTCTTCCCAAAAGCCAAGTTTCTCGATGCTTTAGCCATGGTCGAGAAACTCGGCCACAAGAAACAAATCGTTGTGGCAAGGAATGAGATCCTCAATGAAGGAAAGCCAAAGGCACAGGAAGATCAAGATGATGATTTTGCAATGGGCCTCGATGTACCTGCTGCTGCAGCTGCTGGTAGTAGCGGGTCGGCCCCATCAACTGCTCGAGCTGTCCAAGAAGGAGATAGACCTGTGACACCAGTGATGAATGAGGGTGTGCCAGACGAGGAAGACCTCTACGGGGCTACTCCTAGAGCATTGAGGCAGCACAATCCCCCGCAGTCAGATATTCCAGATGAGGAAGACCTATATGGGGCTACGCCTAGGATCGTAAGGCAGCAACAACCAAAGTCAGATATCCCAGACGAAGAAGACCTTTACGGTGCTACACCCAGGATCGTAAGGCAGCAGCCCCAGAGGTCAGATGTCCCCGACGAAGAAGACCTGTACGGGGCTACGCCCAGGACTGTGAGGCACCAAGCACCGCAGCCGGATGTACCAGACGAGGAAGACGACCTAGATGCTCTGATTGCGGAAGCAGAAAGCCAGGACCGTGTCTCATCTATCGTCAGGGCGAAGGCGCCGCTCCCAGCAACACAGCAGCATGACGCGGACGGAGAGGACGATCTAGATGCATTGATTGCGGAGGCGGAGACGCGAGATAGTGACGTCAGGTCACAAAAGCCGAGTCAACGAGCGCCGTACGACAATGGTGAAACTGGGCATGATTTTGAGGAAGAAGAGGCTGCTATGCAAGGCATGGATGGATGGTGAGGCAGGCACGCCATGTAACAATGGGCCATGACTTTCGACTTTACAGGTGCAGTACATAGCAAGACATGGATTGAGCATTGGTCATAAATTCATGAAAATCGTCACACGGAGACAAGTCGGTTGCGTATGTATCATGTTTGTGTCAAAAAGAGCTGGTATTCTAGAATCAACGCCTTGATTGTCCTAGCTCATCAAACTGAAATTCAGGCAGGCCGAGTGAGCCTGCAACCTTGTACGCCGGAACCATTCCCATCCACCCGCTTTCCCAAAACAAACAAAAGAATAAACCCCGTCCCATGCAAACCGGAGTACTCAAGTCATAGCGCGCGAAGGCATGGCATTGCTGCTCTACTGACATTTCCTCTGGTATCTTTTTCTAATGCGCGTTATCCCCACTTTATTCGCTACGACAAGCAAACTGGTCGGTGCTGTTGATTGCTGATCTGAGGAGTTCCTCTCACGTCGAGAACTTCGGACGTTTCGCTGTGAAATTTTGCGCTCTTCTAGTTTCAATGCCCATAAAAGAGTCATCAAGATTTCGCGTGATGGCAGAACAATGCCTCTCAAACATTGTGTAAGCTCGCTGACTTGGTCGCGCGTTCCACTGCACTCGGTACCAAGGCCCCGGACCCGATCGTCACATCCCTCAGACACCAACCGCAAGGCCTCCATCGTCGCATCCGATAAGGGACGCGCCAGATTGGGGCTGCAGGCAAGAATGTTCAAAAGGGACTTGAGTCTCAAAGTCGTGGACGGTGGGCTCGAAGCCGTGGTCTGCAGCGACATAGTCGCTCGCTGCCATGATGTCGGAGACGACGTTGTTCGCCTCGTCGCTGACGAAGTCGTCCATGTTGAAGAACTCGAAGTGTGACGAACTCGAGAGGTCGGCGGTACAGTCACCAGCCAGATAATCGTCGCCAGCAACTGAGGGGTCGGGAGAAGCGAGAAGCCCGCTTTCAAGGATACGGCGATCTGTATCAATGGCCGCTGACAGGCCGAAAGAATGGCTGAGGCTGTAAATATCATCAATTTGAATTGAATGCCCCAGACCAAAGCTTGTGAGATTACAGTCTGAGAGTTTAGGAAGGACTTCGGCACCTTGCCCGATATGTGACACTGCAGGTCGAACAACATCTCAGCAGGATGTTGTGTCAGATCGGGCGAGGTGGACGAAGTCTCTTCGCTGGGCTCGAACTTGAAGTGAGACTCGGTGTTCGGCTCATCGGGAACGGGCGTTAGCTCTGGTGACAGAGAAGCCGGATTGACGGTGGGGTTGGCAGTAGACTTCATCAATTGGTCAACCAAGTGAACGGCGGGATCGCCCGAAGTGTTGTCGTGCGAGCTGAACAGCTCTTGCGATAGGGCAAGAGGGGTGTCGTATAGTGGATTTAATGGTGACGATACTGGAGTCGTGACGCCGGAGTCACGTCGCACGCGTTTTAGCTCTTCCACCAAGTACATATTTGTTTGTTTGGCTTTCATGAGCTGGCTTTCCAGTTCCTGGTTACGAATCTCGAGGGCTTCTACTTCGAGACGCTTGCGTTCACGTGAAGATTGGGCGGCACGACGGTTGCGAAGGACGCGCTCTACACGACGTTGCTCTTTCTCGTCGTCAGTCTTTGCTCGTTTCCTGTTTTGACATTGTTAGCATTGCATGAACACGACAGCGCCCACGAGGCTTCGCAATAGGCGGCAAAGTCTTGTTTACCTGGGAGGAAGGTTGGTCTTCGGCTCAGGAAGAACCTGACCCCACGACTTTCGCTTCTTCGTTTGTTTTTTTTCTGCTGTATCATCCTCAAGTGACGGTGTGGCGTGTTCTTGCTCTTCTGAGATGACAGGCAACTGAGAGGACTGCCTGTCTGTGAGAATCGACTGTGGAGTCATGACGTCGACGGGATTAATGGTCGCGGAGGGGGTGGTTGGCGCGAACAGTGATGAGTAGTTGTCTTCAGGTAGAGACAAGAAGGATTCGGCTGGGGAAGCCTCGAGCTTGATCATTGGGGACACTTGTTGGGCCGTCATGGTGATAGTGCGTTGTATGAGCAAGGCTCCCACTGAGATATTGCTTGAAGATTCGCGTCTAGAGTTGCTCGTGTTTGAGTAGCCGGGTACCTTTGGTATGCGAAGGTGTAAAGTATGGCGCAGATGATCAGGACCTCAGCAGAGGCTGATGCCCAAAGCACGACTAGCAGTGAGCCAAGCGATGAGTCAGTGCAGGGTGGATCGTGATGTGAAGTTGAGAGTGGATCGTGATGTGAAGTTGAGGGTAAGATGTGAAGTTGAGGGGAGGTGAAGTGACGGGGGTTGGAGAAGATGACAGTCTGTCTTTTGCGGAAGCCTGGCATTCGATCTGGCGCACAAAAGGGTGTCACGGGGCGGATGCAGCTCCTCTTTATCTCGAGGACACGTTGGCCTTGTGCTCGTAGTGCCTGAGGCTAAAAAGGGGCGTAAAGGGGGCGCAAAGGGGCGCATCTAGGTATTACTCCTGAGTCCTGAGCTTCTGGGCACCGGACCGAAGCAAGCTCCTGAGCCTCCTGGCCAAGCCCCCATCATCCATGTACTCCGTATGATTACCGGAGTATGAATGCGCCTCCCGTACGGCGATGGAGAGGTACGCTGCACGCACTCTCTACTCCGTACCTAGGTACATACCTATGTAATCGTATGGACCCGTGCCCGCGGCGGGGTCCCGGCGTCTTTGCTCTGAGGTTCTGAACGCCCCGCCTAAGAACCCCGCCGAATGCCCCGCTAGATTGCCCCCTTCCACACTTGTTCCAACCCCCCCCCAAACAGATTGATAATACAGTAGAAACTCGTTATAACGATGCTGTTGTGTACGCATTTTCGCATCGTTATATCGTGAATATCGTTAATCTGAATCGGGTCTTATGGTCACATGATACGTACCCTATACAGAAACGCAGAATTTTTCCAGGCACAAATTTCATGTTACAGCGCATGTATCGTTAAAACAACTAATGACA